>JAOEGS010011147.1:0-17026 GCA_025447755.1 Corythornis vintsioides
GCACACCAGAGACTCATCCACACGTTGTCTGGAGACTCTGAGCGCACTCCCTCTTGCAGCCCCGAGCCCAGGCTGCCTGATCCTGCCTACATCTTCAGCTCCATGAATATCAACACTCTTCCAGCAAGCCCAAGATCACTTCTCAAATTCAAACCAGGAATTTTTGATATTTTTTATGTATAGAAACATTTAAAATTTAAAAGTTTTGCTTATTGAATTACTGAAAAATATTTTAATTAATTACCATGTAACTAAACTTCTTCACAGGTCCTGGAAGCCCATGGTCTGAGACCAATTACCTTGAAACCAAAAGAGGTAATAAAGTATAATTATACCAGCTGATGGAAAACAAGCAGAGTTAATCACTAGTTGCTTTATACTTAGAATTTAAGCATGAAATGAATTAACAGTCATTTTAAACCAAGCTCCAGAAAGGTTATTAATGAAATGTCAGGAGTGGGATTCACCTCTCCTAGTGTCACCCTAATTGGCTTGAAATGTCAGATCCAAGCTGGATGTTTAGATTGGCTCTGTGGTCAGTGGAGAGAGACAGGCATCTTCAGAAAACACTGTATATTATCCCAAAACAGCTGTCTAAGAAGCCAGCTCAAGGGTACCCTTGATCTTGAAACTACTGGAGCTCCAAGGGTGTCTGGTGACTCAGTAGGGTCATGAATATTGGCAATTTATGTAGCAAAGATGCCCAGTCAAGCTGTGCACTTTATGGTGTCAGGATGATCCAGGAGACTGAGCAAAGGTCTTTAACTCGTTCATGTGAGATGAAGAATTATCACAATCCATGAAATAGCTGCAATGAATTTGCTTAATGTCTGCTCCCTCTTGGAAGGGTCTGGCTCTCATCAACGGGACACAAATGATCACCTCACTGGGCTGTGAAGCAGTTGAAAGAGCTGGAGCTATAGCTAGACAAGCTGACATCATCGCTGCCCTTACACTTGAAGTCTTGAAGGGTACAACAAGAGCCTTTGACACTGGTGAGTACTGGGTTCTTTCCTGGCTGTTTACTTAACAGCTGTTGAGAGGAGAGGCAAAAGCTAACTACAGCCCAATGTGTTTCTCTAGACATCCATGCGGTGCGCCCACACCGAGGGCAGGTTGAAGTGGCGTTTCGATTCAGGTCCCTTCTAGATTCTGACCATCATCCATCAGAAATAGCAGGTGAACAATCTTAACCTTCACCCTCTCGGGTCACCAGGACAGCCTCTATGCTTTTGTGTGAGGAATATTTGGGTTTTTTCCTTCCTTCTAGAGAGCCACAGGTTCTGCGACCGAGTTCAGGATGCCTACACCATGCGCTGCTGCCCTCAGGTAAAAACTGACTTTTAGTTCCTTTCATAGCAGTAGAGAAATGATGGTGAAGTTCCTGCTTCAGAAATACTGTCAATTATGTGCTGACTCCATTAGAGGAAGTGGCTTTGTTTTCCTTCTCCATCAGTTCAAGGTTAATATTCATGGAAACATGTAACCCATGGATCCACACCCCCAGCTGAGAGCATCGAACAAAGCTGTGTTCAAATTTGGAAGAAGCCAAGTGTTGGAAGCAGGGTAGTTCTCACACCTGCAGGCTTTGTAGGGCATTTCTTCTGCACTGTTGTGAAGTCCAGGAACTGCAAAAGGTGTTTCCTGAAGCAGACAGAGTGTAGTGTCTCAAACATGTTGGAAGAACTCAATCCCATGAATTTTAACATGAGTAAAGCTATCAAATCATGGAAAATTAATAATTAATGAGAGGTTTTGAGGTTTTTTTGTGGGGATTTTGTAAGGCTATTCTCCCCAATAACACTTCTGCCACTGAATAAATATTTTTTTCTTCCATTTAGGATAAAGTAACCCCGACAAGTAAAGAATGACATATTTGGATTACCCTTTTAGCAATACTGCCATAATATTATCACTACTGTGATGGTAAATCCAGCCTTTCAGGTGTCTAGGATGGGCAGTGTCCCCCAGTGATGCCTCTGATTTTTAGGACAAATCCAAGACCATCTTCATGTGTGTATGTAGAGGCTGAGATGATGGGGAGGAGGGTGTCTGCAGCTCAGCCAGCATCCTGAAGAACTAAGTGTAGATACTAAGCTTAGGTACTAATGTCTTTTGTTCTAGGTCCACGGAGTTGTAAATGATACAATTGCTTTTGTGAAGGACATCATGACAACTGAAATCAACAGTGCCACTGACAACCCTGTATCTTTTTAACCACTTTGTTTCCATGTAAAATTTTGCTTGACCTTTTAACCCTTTTCTTATATATAACTATCTGCATAGGAGACAAGTCACAACTGGATTTAGTCAGCAACTACCATCAGTTGCAACAGCAACCTCTTTTCCTTTCCCATGCCTGCACTGGTGTGTGCAAGAGTATGCTGAGGCAAGGAAACCACATGTACCTGCAGTTTAGTGCATGTTCAATGTTTCCTGGATGAGATTCTATATGCTTATAGTGAGTATGTTGATAGATGGCACTTGTCAACCAAATGGATGTAGACAGATGGTGACTTATATGAAACATCTGTTGGTACATTAGGAGTGAGAGGCTCTCAGGGAAGGCAGACAAAAGACTTGTGTGTGGCTCAGCCTGGTAAACTCTGTGTATAGTTCTTGAGCAAGGCTGGATTCCCCTCAGCAGCATGATGATGTTATATATATATAACATCATATCAATAGCTGATGAGCATTACTGCATCTAACCTGTCTAAAATTCCATCTGCTGTGGAGAGAATCTACCAAAGAACTGAGACACTGTGCTGGAATCCAAATGCATCTGTATCTTTGCATCCCACCCCCAACCAAACACCTCAATTTATGTAGTCTGGAAAAATACAGATCAAAACTGTACCTACAAGTTTGGAGGACAGAGATTGGGTCTTCACTTTCTGAAAAGTGAACACAGGGATGACATTTATATAAATAAAAGCTTATTAGCATTCCTTCCATTAAGATATTCCTAATATATTGATTTTTTTTTAAGATTTTGGATAATCTCTAAGGTCCCTTCCAGCAAAGCCATTCTATGATTCCAATATCTGTCACATAAACTGTCTTTCACTCATGTTTGTGCCTTAGCTTCTTCCCAAAGATGGTGTTTGCTGAAAGAGCAGAAACCATTTCTGGAGGAAATTTTCACGGTGAATATCCTGCAAAGGTAATTAAGCATTTAGAGAGGGACAGAAAAAAAAACAACACATAGTTTCTGTTTCCTTTTGTTGTTTTGCTTGTTTCTGTCATGGATTGAATGATCTCTTTTACAGGCTCTGGACTACTTGGCCATTGGTGTGCATGAACTCGCTGCAATCAGTGAAAGACGAATTGAGAGGCTCTGCAACCCCTCCCTCAGTGAACTGCCTGCCTTCCTGGTCACTGAAGGAGGTCTCAACTCTGGCTTCATGATTGCACACTGCACAGCAGCTGCCCTGGGTGAGCACACAAGCAGTATCACCACACAGAGCAAGCTAGAAGCCAGTTTATAGGAAGGCAAATGGTCATTTGCTAGTAGATCCAAAGGCATCTCGCTCCAGTTTGCCATTTCTTCTCCATGTGCTTTGTGCTGTCTGGGGTGCCCTGTTTGAGTGTTGGGTGCAGCTGGAATTATTTCAGCTCAGGATTCTTTATTCTGCACTGCCCCATGGGCATGGTTAAACCCTTAGGTGGACTTTGGTGGGAATGCCTCCTGCTTGCATCTTTATGGGGTTGGCAGGGAATGCACTGATTTAGTCACCTACATAAGAACACTGGTTGAAATTGGTGACATCTGCGTAGCCAGGAGCCTGCAAATTAGTTCAGATAGGACTGTAATTAACAGCAAATGCTCTAGGCAACAAACATACAACTGTCTGAGCCCCTATACTGAACTATAGTTATGGTCTGCAAGCAGAATACCTCTGTTCTTCACTTCTCTCTGGCACAAGGACACTGCTTGCCTCAAAGCTGATACCCTTAGTTGCCTGATACCCTTAGCTGCAATAACACATTGCTGTAATATTTTCATTTAAAGGCTGATATTGGTCACTGTTTTTAGAGGCAAGAGTAGTTTTTAAATGTTTATTACTCAGTCCAGAGAAAACATCATTGTGTTCTCAAAAGAGAAACAACAGCTGAACCTATGGTGATAGACAGGCTCTTTGCCCCCAGCTTGGCCATTGCTTCTGCTGTCTCCTGCCCATTCTGTCCTATAATCACTGTGCTGGATTTTTGCAGTTTCTGAGAACAAAGCCCTGTGCCACCCCTCTTCTGTGGATTCTCTGTCAACCAGTGCTGCTACAGAAGATCACGTGTCCATGGGAGGATGGGCTGCAAGAAAAGCTTTGAGAGTTATTGAACATGTGGAACAAGGTACAATTAAAATGCTGATTTTCAGACAGACCTTATGTACATAACTAGATGAAGATATTCAGTTCTTTTAAGATATATTTTAGGGGGGAAAAAATTAATAAAAGAGTTAATGCATCTGAAAGAGCCAACTAAAATATATATTTAAGTACATACTTTTATAAGCATTTGGAGCTTTCTAACAGAAAGGAGGTAAATCTAGCACTAGGTGTACCTTCTGGAACAAAGCTGCATATTGCTGGACACAGCAAAACCTTCCTGTCTTGCTTACAGGGACAGATTGCTCCCTTATTTATTTATTTGGCAGATGTTGCACTTAGACACAGATGTCAGTTGTGAGTGGAAAACCAGAGTAGTACACAGAACACAAATACTGAACTCACTTGCCAACTTCAGTTTATACATTTGAGTGCTCTGAAGACCTAGTGCTATAGAATTACTTTTTTGAGTGTGTGTGTGCAAAGAAATGAGTTTGAAAATTGGTGTGTTTCAGCAACATGTTGAGAAACAGTGTGTCCTAGATCTAGTCTGTCCCTTCCTTGAGTGAATTTGTTCATGAAAATAAGAAACTAATGCTAATAATGAGCAGGTGGTCGGTTATGGTGCAAACTTTCCCAGGCAGAGCTTTGGAAGAGAATCTTCTGTAATTTTACTGGTGTTTTCATGTGGGCTCCTGCAAGCTTCATAGGCAGAACTTTCTTTTATAGCTCAGGCCCCTTGTTTCTAAAGAGGTTCTTTGCTTTATGATGGCCATTGATCTGAGTATTCTATGGATTTAAGAGATACCTATGGATTTAAGACTGTGGTGACCAGGAGTTCCTGTCACACTGAAAGGTCAGAACACCCCAAAAATTCCTGGATCCAACACCATCCATAAAAAAATCCTGCTGCTGGGCTGCCTCTCTGGGGTGTGTGGTCTTCTCACATTGCCTCACACCATACGATAGTGGCCAGAACAAATACCAGGGACAGCTTTACAAGGGAAGTCTTGCTTTGAGCTGCCCAAACCCCCTTTCACTGTTCTGATTTCCTAGTTCTGGCTATTGAGCTGCTTGCTGCTTGCCAGGGCATTGAATTCCTCCGCCCTCTGAGAACCACCACTCCATTGGAGAAGGTCTATGACCTTGTGCGCTCCGTTGTGAGGTAAGATCAGATCAATGCCTCTCCCAGAGCTGGAGACCAGCTGCCAGCCAGGGTGGTTAATATTTGACCAATGTTCACAACATGTCTCATTACAGGCCTTGGATAAAGGATCGTTTCATGGCCCCGGACATTGAAGCAGCTCACAAGCTGCTCGTGGAGCAGAAGGCAAGTGTTGAATTCAGGGATGTGCAGTAGGACTGTCCTGAGGAGCAAACTGCTGCTCTGCTTTGGAAATACCCCTCCATGTATTCACTGGATGGCCATGCTAAAAGCACTCTGCTTGGGGTTAATCCACTAGGCTTTCTGAGATTTGATTTTCCTTAGTTTTAATGGGATAGACTTAGAAATCAGTTCTTAAACTTGCCCTGTGTAATAAATAGCTTACATTATTAAATCTCACAGGGTGCAAACATAGATCCAACTTCTAATTGTTTGAAAACAGGGTCCTATAACCCCAAAAATGTGCACAGAAATTGGTAGTATCTCCAGATGGTCATCCTCATTCCTGGGGCAGTGAGAGCTTCCCAGCCTTGAGGCCCTTGGTCATGGTCTGGAATCAATAAGGGGATATGTACTGGGAAATAGCAGTGATGAAATGTGTTAACCTGGGCCAAGTGTTTGTACAACTATGGGATATAACTATTGTGTTTGTTTGTGAAATACACATAACACAGAAATTGCAGAGTGTAAGCACATGGGAGAAAACCACCTTTGTTTTTTTTTTTTTTCCCTTGAGAGACAAAGGATACTGTAGAACATTTTCTGCCTTAAACCCCAGCCACCATCCCTTCCCTTTTCCTGTGCCCAAGCCAGATGCTATTTTTCTTCTCCATCCCCTTCATAACCAAGTGGGTCTGTAGCAAGTGACAGTGATCCTCCCCCAACTATTGAACACAGTGCATTAACTTGGTAGCAAGACAGAATGGAACATTTTTACCTTGAATCCTTTCACCTTGTACCCCTGGAGCTCCGTGTTTTCCCATCCCCTGTCAACTCCCTCCAGATGCTCTTCCACAAACCTCTTTCTTGCTGACTCTCTGGTTCTGCTGATCACATACAGCACATTTATGTAGCTCTGTAATTCTCACCTCCATCCCAATATCTTGACTACAGTTTCCTGAACTCATGCATTGATGTCTTACTTGACCTTTTTTCTTTTGCCTCTGACACTGCTGATTCACTTTCTTGTTTTGCAGGTATGGGAAGTGGCTAAACCTTACATTGAAAAGTACAGGAGGGAACACATCCCTGAATCAAGACCCATTTCACCCACAGCTTTCTCCCTGGGATCACTGGAAATCCATACAGGTGTTGGTCATAACCACAGGCATCGGGATGAATGTTAACAATTGCAGTTCCAGGGCCTTGCCTGATGGTGTTTACTGAAACCCAGCATGGTTTCTCCACAAAACAAGAGCATTTTTAGAGCAGGTGCTTCACAAATCAGAAAAGTTGTGTGTGCAGAAATGTGCTTTGGAGATCATAGCTTCAGAACAAATATATTGTATTCTGGTGCTGGACTACACCTAATGCAGTTTTCCAAGAGCTGTGTGTTCACACCTGCAATAAATAAACTGAGGCTTCACATACAGCTGTAGCAACCTATTTTCCTGTCGTGTGATGATGAAAGCATAAAGCAAAAGCTTAACTTGGAAATAAGGAGGACAGGTGGAACAGGGGACAGGAAAGGCAGGGGGAGAAGGAGGAGGAGCGGGGATGTGAACCAGTGTTGAGCCAATAGAACTGAGATCTACACTCCTGTGGCTCAGCCTGGCTGCTGAGGGCCCTGTCCCTACAGAGAGGCTGGTGTCATAGTGTGCTCTGTGTGACAACACTGACCTCTGGCATTGGCTTTATTTTGCAAGGGAAGAGTCAGGAGTTAGTCTTCACGTTTTGGTGCAGTGATGACGTGTTAAGTCTGGTTAACACCCACCAGTCTTGGCATGACTGGCCTGAAACCCTTGGGTGTTCAGCATGGGCTGGAAATCTTCCCAGGCTATTGGCTGTGCTGCAAGGGGCAGTCAAAGAGTGACTGTGGGGACCTGCCATGGTAAATATGCCCTGAGGAGAGGACTCACACTCGTTGGCAAGGTAGGAGAACACCTAGGAACTAGGGTACTCACTCATGCTACGAGCTTCCCAGTCCAGCTCCTGATCTGTGGTATCTCCAGCCTCATAGGTTCCTTTGGAGCTTGTGCATGAGAGCAGAATCCCCTCATGGCAGTAGTTTCAGGCCATTAATGTCTGTTCCTGTCCCACAAGACTATATTTGAGGTTTTCCTTAAATCTTGGGGGCCCCAAATGCCTTAGGTACTTCAAAGAGGAGGTGCTGGGCATTGCTTCCCACTCCCCTCTGCTTTTAGATGCCTAGGACTAAGGGACCACCCCCCCACCCCCCCCATGCTGCAGCCTGGTGGCCTGGGTTTTGTAGTGTGCCTATGCAAAGGCAAGAGGCACCACTCATACCCTGACAGCTCTCCCCAGGTGCTGCATAAATGTTATTTATGGAGGCTGGCTGGGTGGGATGGACTGTGCAATCACACATTTCAGATGTTCTTCCAAGCCCTATAAAAACAAAGATCCACACCCACATCTGGTGCAGTATCTGCTTGCAGGAGTACGTGTTTAGTGACAGGAATGCCATTAGATTGTTTAAAAACTTCTGTAGTTGGCTCAAATAAAGCATGAACAAAGACATTCTAAGACATGGCTTACATATATTGGATGTTAACAGCTGTGCCCAGGGACATCAGGTCATAGTAAACCTCATGCATGTTTGTGATGGCTTTCAAACATCTGTTAATCAGAAGCAGATCCTTCCTCAGAGATCTGGTTCACTAAAGCACTCTGCTCCATACCCCAGGTTATGTCCCCTGCTTAGTATCAAAAATATTATTGATAGAAGTTCTTCATGTTTGTCAGGTGTAAGTTTATGACTTCACCTTCAGAAGGTTAAGACCTTCTGTTTCTGCAGCCACCATCCATTGGAAAAGCTGAAGAAAAGCCTGGCAGTGGGTATTGAGACACTGCCTACCCCAGACCCTCCACTTAAACACTGCAACACCTGCTGCTTTCAGCAGCCCAGTGAGGGGTGTACCTGAGTGCATTGTCCACTCCTCCTCCTCCTCATACCCCTACAGTCCTGAAGGAGCTGTGGGAACCTCAGAAAGATGTTGCAGATCAGAAGATAACCAGCACCTTGCTAGGCTCTCAGCTGCTGACTCCCACTGACTTTCAAGGCTGTAGAAACAAGAAGAATGGGTATTTTGGAGAGGCAAGACACTGTGCTTCCCACCATGACTGTGGCTCCTGGTATCTGTCAAGTCTGAGACTGAGCAGACCCAGAGCTATAAGCATTGCCATGGGATGCTGTGGCCTCTTGGACCAGCCTGAGCTCCTGGTTGTCCATCACACATTACTTAACATCTCTCTTCCCAATAACTTACCTGGATCCAGATTTCTTCATTCACTGGTAGCTTGTTTGGGTTATTTTCAAAAATAAGTATTTTCTGGATTAAAATTGTATAGGAAATCACTTTTGGAAACTGTCTTCTTTCAAAAGGATACAATTAGGAATGATTTTAATGCAGTGAAGGGAAGGACAAAGGACATGAAGAGGCACCAAATAAAGTAATGCTTGGTAAAGTTTATTTGAATAAGAGGTCTAGTAAGGTAGAGCAGGCAAACAATTTACCAGTAAATACAAATCAGATTGGTCTGTTTCTTTAAAGTACTCCATGATAATTTGATTATAGTAGCTTCTTCAATTACTTTTTTTTCAGTAACTGCTTATTGTCCCACACCTCTCATTCTGATAGATGACTTTTCCTTTAACTATAACATAGTCAATCAATGCATCATGTCCCCCAAACTGGTAAATCAAGTGCTCCCACCTAAAAAGACAAGAAGATGTTTAGGAATATCCAGACTTGTGGAAAAGCAGATCACATACCTAGGCTACCTGGCAATAATAAAAGATTTGGGAAAGCCCTACTGCATGTCTACATGGTGTGTGAATACAGTGAGTTAATGTACAGCTCAGTAGGTAATTCCTTCCACAAAATGAACAGGCATTATCTTTAGATATTTTATAATTATTATAATAGGCATGGATTATTTGTACTATTAGCCCCCTAAGTCTTAGGCTTTATTTTCCACTTATTTCAAGGACAAAGAAAGTGGGTCTAAAATGCTAGCAGTGGGGTTTTTTCCACATGAAAGTAATGCCTAAAGCATAAGGAATTCACTAACTTCTCCACTATCCAAACATGGTGAAATAAAACCAAACTCTTCTGTTAAACCACATTTCAAATGACAGTGGAAGAACAAACCTTGATGAATTTATGATAACAAGATCCCCTTGTTTTCCAGCCTCTATGGATCCATGTGTGTCTGACTTTCCCAGAGCATAAGCTGCATTAATGGTGGCAGCTGCTAGTGCTTCATTCATTGACATCTTCATGTTTACACAGGCCAGATGCATCACCATAGGCTAGTAGGAGAGTTAAGTGGAAAATGGGAGTTACCAGTAACACAAATAAAGCTGTTCATGCCTCAAATCCTTAAGCACTCTCCTCCCTCCTTGTGCAACAGGAGTTGTCCTGCACAACATGAATCTTGCCAACTTCAAAATGAGAATTCTAAAATCAGGAACTTCAGTTCCTGTGAATTAGTGAATTTTTAGTGAAGTTAGTGATTTTTTTTTTTTTTTTACAGCCTTCTTATAAGCCTTTCAAGGGCATTTGAAAAATAGAACCCTTTCTGGTAGCAGAAACTATCAACACACATAAATAATCATGAGTTGTCTAAGTGGAGCACACAGCTCTCTGTGGGTATGAAGACTGTTTAAAGTGCACCAGACCTATCCACAAGTTGTACTAGTGAGAGATTTCATCATTTTGTGGTGCCATAAATATTAGGAATAGCTTACCATTGAGTAACAGTATGCATTAGGATTAAAGTCACTGCCAAGAGCAACTATAACTCCTTCTTCTAACATTTTTCTAGCTTGAGGTTGCTTCAGTCTAGTGGGAAAAAGACACCATTCACTTAGTTATTACATGAGAAATTACAAGAGCACGGTCATTACTCAGTTTGGCTACACTCATTCCTTCAGTTACACTCATCATTTTGGAGATAAAAGGCCAAATTCCTCTCTAGACTCCCTATCTATCACCCTGTGGACAGCATAAATGGCAAGTGGAGTAGCAGAATGTGTCAGCAGCCACTCAGCTCCAGGACACTGAATTTCTGCTATTTATCCAGACCTCAACCACTTAAGGATTTATAAGGTGAAAATCTTAATTTCTAAAAAAAAAATAATAATAAATTAATTTTCTAGTGCTTACAACTTCAAAGACAGGGTCCTAAATAGGAGCAGTGGCACAAGCAACACAATAGTCCCCAGTTCCTACAGCTCATTATTATCCCCATCCTGACTTTATAGACTTTCCATCACTTGGAGCCTCCAGAGTAACATGTGAGTTACAGATGCAGCCTTTTCCACACATAGAAACAACTAGAAACAGAATCACAGACATGGATGTTAGCACAAGTGGCAGCTGCACAAGCCTCAATGCCTCAAACTGTTGAAAATAAACCAAAATCAGCTCAAGGATCTTCCCTCCACATTGGGCCATTCTCCTCAATTAGTTGGCTTATTTTTGGCATTAGGTATAAGCAAGTGGTCCATCTAAACTTATCTGTAATATCTGTGTATGTAAACTAGTGTCCTTAAAAGTGATTCTATTCAGTCTTGCCTGAGTAAAATCAGATGAGACTTTTAAAATGATACCCACAGTCTTTCAGCTCTTTTAATAACCAAAGGATTAATTACACAGAAAAATCTTACACAAGGGAGCAAGTATAGATTGTCTTATTTTCTGAAAAGAAGCCATGTCAGTTTTCAAAGTCTAAATGGATTAAAGAAAACAGGTTTGGGGTTTGTTTTTGTTTTTTTTTTCTTAAATGAATGCCTGATTACTACCTTAGCCAGTCACAGAGGTGAAATTCCAGTGTTGACTGAACCACTCCAAATGTGCCATGAGACCTTTCAGGAGCATGTTATCACCCCATTTTTGAGGCTCTCCACCAGAAACAAAACATAAGGAGGCTCAATCAGTCCTTTGTATTTGTGATTTTCTTCACTGGTCCAGCCTGATTTTCAAGGCATGGATAAAAGCTTATGCTTTTACATTAAAAAACCTTAAAACTATAAAGATGGATTTGCTGTTACAAAAGCTTTCCTCCTGTCTAGTGGCCTTACCTTAGCATGTAGGCAGTTGTTGGTAAAAGGACAGCAGCACACTTAGCTCTTGCCATTGCTGTTATACCTTCATCACTAACTTCTTCCAGATGGCTGATAGCCCGAGCTCCAAGTTCAGCTCCAAGCTAAGCAAATGTTGAAGAATATTACCCACTGTTCTCGTTAATTCAGTAAAGCAATGCTTTCAAATGTCTAGATAATTCACTATTAGTGTAAAATTTACTAAAACAGAAATCATCAAGAACAACAGAATACATTGACAAAGTATTTGCTAATATACTACAGGAAAAATTGATCAGAAAAAAAGCATTAACCATCCAGCAAATGAAGCAAACTTTCAGTGGTGTTTCTAACAGCCTAACTTACAAGCAAACTATGGGACAGCTATAGATAAAACCATTATCAATTCCTGTTCACAAACTATCCATCAAACTGACACTGGCTGCAGAACCAGCAGTGCAACTGCTGCCTTCATGGCAAAGCACCAAAAATGCTTTTATGATCAATCTTCTGGTCTTTTTTTTTTTCTTAAATACAGCAAAGAATAACTTGAGCAGACCCCACAGGAAGGAAGCAATGTTTAAATGATCATGAAACGTGGTCTCAGAGGGAATTGGCTTATCAAGATATTTGGAAGCCTGGTCTTGACTAAACCATCCCTCTGAGTGTACTCACTGCACATCTCTGACTTTTTGCTGCTAACAGGACATTTAAGGAAAAGAGGTTTTTTCAAGTTGCATAGAAATCATGTTTTTGTCATTCCTGGGTTCACAGATATCCACCTTCCCCATCTGTATCCCATGTGGAAGATAAGCAAAGTCAATGTTTGATCAGGCAGTGCATGTTAGGCCCAGAGGTCAAGGCTTCCTCCCATGTCTTTAGCTACAAAACTACACTTTCTATTGTCTGATAAAAACAGATGCCTATGAATAGTGTATTTTATAAAGCCTTAGAAAAGAAAACCTCTCTTCAAAACTGCAATTCTTTCAAAGATTCAGCTCTCACAAGAGCACAAATGACTTACCTGAATGTTAAGGAAGACGTACCTCAGCAGATTTCATTGGATGGAGTTCATCACCATGGAAGTTAATTTGTAACCCTATATCTTTTCCAGCTTGAAGAATTCTCCTGGTAGACACCAGATCAAAGACTCCCTTCTCACAGAACACATCTATATTGTTAACATGTATTTCACCACTTAGTTTGAGTTCTTTCAGTTTAGGGAGATGGTTATTGATAATGTCATCTGTGGCTTCAGCAGCAGTTTTCCCTCTAATGAAAATAAAAAGTTAAGGAGCCATAAGGATAACAGCCTTGAAGTCCAGCAAACATCCAGATCATACATGCAATTACTAGATTATTTAGAAAATTATGCCAAAAAAGTCTCAAAAACCCTTCAGATTAAAAAATTTAAACTACTGTAATTTGTGTACACTCAAATATGAGTTATTTTCCATTCAAAGACTATCAGATTGCCTGCTGCTGGTATCATAGACACCAAGATATGGGTTCTTTTACAACTAATTCTTCTTCTTTTCTAGTCATATATTTGACCTCCTTATACTGTGTCCTGAAACATATCTATTTAAAATATGTAAATAATTACTTGAATAGGTTAAATGCATTCATGGCACATTTTTACATGAGTATCAAAGCTCAAAGGGGATGTACAGAACAAATTATTATTTTAAGTTTAACTCTCCTCCTTTTATATTATTCAGAGTGATGGTTAATTTCACCATAGGAAAAAAAAGTCCTAGTGAGAAAGACTGGCTTGTTATGGTGTCTACTTGAGCCATGGAAACAGTCATGATTTAGCACATTTACCTCAATCTTCTGCTCATCTCACACTTACAAGAAGCATGAAATTCCACATTTAATGGAAGCATAATTGAGCTTTGTTTACTGAGGTATATAATGATTAGATACAGCATATTTTTATGTTAGCTGGTCAAAACAAAAGCTCCCATCAGAGGCTAAACTTGAAAGGCAGCAGCAAACCCAAGCAGAAAAACTTTCTGTGTAGGAAACCTTGTAACCTGCATTACATTCAGGGTGAGCACCAGCTGGGGACAGGGATTCTATGTTGGCATTTAGTAGCCATTAAATAATAATTTAATGCCACCATCAATAAGATGCTTCCCCACCTTCCTTCAAATTAAAATTCAGAATGCTCTTTGTAAATACATTGTTTAGAACAGATCCCATTTTAGGAAGGCTGGGCAAGAAGAAACCTCTCCGAAAACATTTTTTCAATATAAAGCAAGAAAAATCAAGCTCTATTACCTGGGCACAGCATGAGCTCCACAGTAGGTTGAAGAAATGCCAATATCCATGGATTTCTTAGCACGTTCAATCACCCTGAGCATTTTAAGCTCTGTTTCTAAGTTCAAGCCATAGCCACTCTTGCACTCAACCAACGTAGACCCTGCTCTGAGCATGCGTTCCAGGCGGTGCTGGAAGGTGTTGAACAGCTCCTCTTCTGGGGCCTTCTGGGTGTGCTCCACAGTGAAATGGATTCCTCCCCCAGCCTGGTGGATTTCCATATAGGATGCACCTGCCAGCTTGAGGAAAAAGGAAAGAAAACCCCAACCCCCCCCCCCCAGTACAGTTAGGTGTCATACGTGTGTTTTCTACCTAAGGGATTCTGGAAAGCGCCCTGAGGTCTCTTTGCACTGAAATAGAAAAAGAGAAAGGAAAAGAAAACCCTATTCATTCTTCCTCTTTCCCTCTCCCCTTCACTTAAGTGAAGAAGCATCATAAAGAGATTTATTCTGTAGATTTGCTTCCTTCTGAGCCTAAGAGGAAAAATATATCTCTAGCTCAAAAATTAATTTATGGGGAAAAAATAAATTAAAAAAAAAAATATTCAAGATTTAGATTGTAATAATGGCAGCATTGCAGTATTGCCTCAATTAATTCAAAAAAATGGCAAAGCTGGCTGCAAAGGCTGCAGTTTACCAGTATTTATTGTATATAAATATAAGTATTTTATGAGTTTACCTCAGCCTACCAGTATTCAAAAATCATCCCTCTTCCCTCAGATTATCTGACAGAAATTACTTTTTTTTCCTATAGATGAAAAATGAGAATCACTATAATGTAGAAATAGTTATGCATACAAAAGAGGAAGAAAAATCCAACTCTGCATGTCATTACCTTCATTGCAAACTCATGCACCCTATCACCAGCCCACACTGGGTGTGTATGTGCATCTACCAGGCCTAAAGAAAACAATATACACACAGGTTATATCACTGGATAAAAGGTTATGAACATGCAAGCAAATTAAATGGAAGCTCCCCTATAAAGAATCTATTGGTTAGAGAAAAATAATCATTCAAACAGCCCAAGTCTAGGGGTTTCTTCAAAGGTTATTCATTTTCTTTGACATTTTTCTGGCTGCCACCTCATGCAAAAGATCTCCACGTAGATGCACCTGTTGCTCTGTTTCTCACATTGTTATGATGAGGGTTTCAAACTGTAGAATAAGTGATAAATGGAAAACGTTTTAAAAGAGTTAATTAGATATTAAGTCAGTGTTCTTTAAAAGAAACCAAGTGGTTAGGCAGGGCTCAGCCCATTAGCACTAACTCTAGCAACAGCCCACTTGCTCCAGAGTCAAATCAAGTAAAGATTTAAGTAAAGTAAAAGACTGAGCTCTGCAGCTCAACAGCTGATGGGTAGAAATGGTACAGAAAATAGAGGTGACTGAAAAGTCACTGGGCAGGAGAGCAATGTTACTGTTGTGAACAGGTGAACAGATCTAAGATAAACCAAGAGGAGACAGAGCTCCACTGTGGAAATCAAAATAAATCCTGAATGCTACAATTTTGTCCTTGCAGCATTCATGATAAAGAAAATCCAACCTACCCCCAAGATGCTCTGCACAAGATGCTCTCAAGCCAGTACTGAATACAGATATTAGACAGAACAACACTTAACACACATTTACTTTTTCTCTAAGCATTTGCCACCGTTTGGCATTGCATAATTATGAAAAACACACCTACCTGGTACCACACATTTCCCAGAGCAGTCAATTACTCTCTCAAATGTTGCTCCTGAGAACTGACTGCGAATAGCATCTGCCTGGCCCACGGCTTTGATACGCCCATCTCTGCAAACACACAATGAGCAGAGCAAGTGGAAGCCTGTTGAAAAGTGCTCCTGGAGCAACAACTCTCTGAAAGCAGGGGCAAGGAGCTTCAGCAGGACTGATGATGCACATGGGAGGTACTTTAATCTTACACAGAGAACAATAGATTTCAAGTTGCTTGCTGTAATACTTACAAGTCCACTGCCTGAGTCCCTCAGGACTATACCCTGGTAGTCCTTTGGTTTAATTTGTTGTAGAAAACATTCTTTTTCTCTTGGGGATCAGCATGTTCAAAGCACTTCTCTAGCACTTGTCTGCAGGATACTCATGCCCTCTGTCCTGGGTTCAGCTCAGATTGATTATCATAAACAGCAGCTGGCCCAAAGAGCTGAGAGAGGCTGCAGCTGGGAGGTGGGTTTGGGTACTGGTTTCTATCACCTGCCTCGTATAGCATTTCATTACTATTATCACTACTGCTGTCTTTTCTCTTTGTGTTGATCTATGAAACTGTCCTTATCTCAGCACACAGGGTCTCCCCTTTTTCTTCCTCCTGATTCTCCTTCCCATCCCCCTGGAGGGTGGGGAAGGGGAAGCTGTGGGACAGTGGCTGCATGGTGTGTGGTTTCCAGCTGAGGTTAAACCATGACATCCTCACAAAAATCAAATATTCACCATTAGCCTCCTCCTCGGGACCTGAATCATACCCTTGTGCCAGGGGAAAACATGGGGATAACTCCTCGAGGGCTGATCACTGGATCCCCGGTGGAGCTTAGAGGATGATATTGAAACCTCTCTATGGCAGCTTAAGGGATCCCCTCTAGTCACGCAGAAACAGCCAGGGGGGAAGGCTGGGGCTGTTCCCCACGACCCCCTCCCGCAGCCAGCCCCGCAGCCAGCCCCGCCACCGCGCCCCGCGGCCGCCCGCACTCACAGCCCCACCACCAGGCTGGCGCCCCGCAGCACGGCCAGGCTGGCGCAGCCCTCCCGCAGCAGATACTCCTCTCCCCGGCCGCAGACCAGCACCAGCTGCTGGGCGTTCTCCAGGAGCAGCCGATGCCGGCTCGCCATGGCAGTGCGGACAGTGCGGGGAGCGCAGGCACCGCCGCTCGGCTCAAAGTCCCGCGGGGCGGCCCCTGAGGCGCCTCCTGCCTCCCCCGGGCAGGGTCGGGTGG
>JAOEGS010011147.1:17126-48827 GCA_025447755.1 Corythornis vintsioides
GGCACCGCCGCTCGGCTCAAAGTCCCGCGGGGCGGCCCCTGAGGCGCCTCCTGCCTCCCCCGGGCAGGGTCGGGTGGGGTGACTCCTCATGTGACAACATCCTTGCATCGTGCTGTATTTATTAGAAGCTCCAAAGCGCTGCTTTTGACAGCTGGGGATTCTTGGAATGCCTGTGTGCACCACCTGGAGATTTCCCTTTGCCGAGAGGACAGCTTCTGAATTTGTCTGCCCGTGTCCCCCCTCCCCTGGCATCCAGCACCAGCCTCAGGGACCATGACACCCCTCACTGCACTGGAGATTCAGGCAGATATTATTTGATTCAAGCAGATATTATTTGATTCAGGCAGATATTATTTGATCCAAGTCTATGATTTCAAGGTTTGTGCAATTCTGCTGCCCCCTACAGAATTAGGGATGGGAGAGTCAGGGAGCAAATATTCTCAACATGGATTTTTGGGGTTTTTTTCCTCTCTTCAAACATTCCTGGCATGTCTAGGGCTCTAGTAATTACCCCCTGGAAAACTGAGTTTTTAAATAAGTGGTCCCTCAAACACCATTGTGGTGGTGCTAATATTCAGACACCTTATTTTCTTTTAGGAGGATTGATTTTAAATGCTTGATTTTAAATGTTACAACACTCCTGTGTGCATATAAATATTTCTCTTATGGCAGTGTAAGCACCACAAAAACATTCTCCTTGTATTCAGAAATATTTTGGGGTATATATGCTTAACAAGCTGTTCTTTCAGCCCTTCAGACACCCACCAGTGACCATGAAATTCCCACCTGGATTTGCACAATCCCAATCTTCAGGATAAAATTCCCTTCTGTCACTAGGTTTGTCCAAGAACAAATGGCAGGTCCTGCTTTAAACCCTTAGCATAGGTGAAGAATTTAAGCTAGAAATAGGTGTTGATAAAGGCAGTTGAAGGCAGAAAACTCCTTTCACAGGAGTTTTTCACAGTGAAAGGCTCTTTACAGAGCTGCTGGGTCTTTTTCTGCTGAAAAGATTCAAAAAAATATGTTTATTCCTCAGGGAAGAGCTTTTCAAATACTCTGTCAGAATTACTTTATTTATTCTTGTGAACAGCATGATTAAACACAGAAGGCCCAAGGTTGGATTTGAGTCCAGTTCAAATATTGGCTACATTATCCTTCAGTTTGTAGGGTTTTTTTTAACTGCTAAATCATTAAGAGCACCCAGCATGATGAGATGTGCTGAAAGGAGACACTGCATGTCTAAAGGACAGCCAATTGCCATGGAAATCAGGGATTGCTATTCCCATTTACAAAGGCAGCAGATCTTACTAGGACCTCAGCATCAAACACTGAAGTTGCATCACATGGATGAAACTGACTTTGAAACGTGGAACTGACCCAAAATGAACTGCAAATTTGTTTTGTACCCTTAGCTCCAATGATAGCAGGTTGTTTGACAACAGATTTACAAATATTTTTTTCACAGAGCTTTGCAGAAGTAAAAAATGAAGTAATTCTGACATTTCTTTCTCCTATTCAGAAAAACCTTTATCTTTCCAAAGCCAGGGAATCAATTCATTTGCTCAGCTGAGCTTCCTGAATCCTCCCACTGTCTCATATTCTGTATTAAGAACTTCTTTGGCAAAGTCCATAACCCCTGGGTGATGGGGGATCTTTTTGGGCAACAACAGACTGGATACAAGGGTTAACATCCCCCACATTAAAATACAATGGGGGAAAAAAAAAAAAAGTCATGACTATTACAACATTATGGAAAAACAAAAACACACAAAAAAAAAATTTATTTCCAGATATACAAAACACCTATTCTCTCATTTCTCCATCTTCTTCTTCTTCTTCCACACCTCTGATGTACAAAACATTATTGCACCTGTAGATAGAAACAAAGAAGTCCCTTAACTGTAGGTGTTTTAATTTTCCAGTCCTTATACACTGATTTTTTTCCTGCTTGAGTGTAGCAGGAAAATTCATCCCACTTGCAGCAAACACCTTTATAAAAGCAGTAATTGGCTGATGATGCCATACAATAATTTTTTACTCTTAACAGGTATGGTCCAGTTTAATTTCCAAGCATGCAAAATGCTTTCAGTAGAAAACACTGAAGTTCACTACTAACTCCAAAGGATCAGGAGAGCTATAATAATATGAAAAACTAAGGTATTTAGTTAGCTTTTAATGATTTTTTACAGATACTCCAACATTCATTTCTCCTCCCCTCAGGAAGGATCTCCTAGCTTTCATTATATTAGCATTTAGCACCGTAGAGGAGCAGCCCATCATCTAGCAATACAAGTTTTAGCACAAGTGATAAGAAGAATCCACCATCAACACCCTAATTACCTTATCAAAACTTCACCCAGATGTCCAGACAAAGCACCATCTATGTACTCCTCTGTGTTGGCAAGCTTGAGAAGATAAACAGCACCAGTCAGAACCATAAGAGAATCACAGAATCACAGAATGTAAGGGGTTGGAAGGGACCTAGAAGATCATCTAGTCCAACCCCCCTGCCAGAGCAGGATCACCTAGACTAAGACACCCAGGAACAGATCCAGGTGGGTCTGGAATGTCTCCAGAGAAGGAGACCCCGCAATTCCCCTGCGCAGCCCCTTCCAGGCTCTGGCACCCTCACTGGAAAAGTTTTCCCTTGTGTTTCACCTAAACCTCTTGTGCTCCAATTACTCCCATTGCCTCTTGTGCTATCACTGGACAAGAGAAGCTGCTTCACAAACCACAGATGGAGGGGAGAGGCAGTACGACCCCGCTCACCCCCAACCCAGCCCCCAGCCTTTACAAGCTCCCCCACTCCTCTCTCCCCAGCGCCCACCCCTGAGGCCACCACCCCGCCTTAAGCACCTCAACGCGAACCCACCCACGCCCCCCCCCGGCGCAGCTCCCTGCCCCTCACCTGCATGTTCATGTAGCCGTCGACGGAGACGAGGTAACCCTTGTACTCCATCCCCCACTTGAGCTTCACCATCACCGGCTTCCCCGTCAGGCCGTTAAGGAAGGGCTTGGGGTTGAGGGGCAGGCTCTGCAGAGCGGGAAAGCGGCGGCTCGGTCAGTGCCCGCCCGCCCGCCCGCCCGCGCGCGCCGCCCCTCACCCCCCTCCCCTCCCCGCCCCGCTAACGGCCGCGGCTCGCGCTTCCCGCCCCCAGCCCGGCGCGCGCGCCGCCCTCACCATGGCGGAGGAAACACGGGGCCCGCGCGACCAAGCCCCTCGTGCGCACCGCGGAGCTGCGGGAGAATAGGAGGCAGCGCTCGCTCGCCGCCCCCTACTTCCACTTCCGGGGGAGAGGGGGCAGCCGCGCTCTACAGCCCTCAGCCTCACCGCGCCTTGCTATAGGCCGGGGAGCCGCCACGCGCCAACTGCAAAGTGGGGCCGCCTATTGGCTCGGGAGGCAGCGCCCGCTTCTCTCATTGGCTCGGAGGCATCGCCCGCCCCTCTCATTGGCTGTGCCGCCCTTCTCTCTCATTGGCTCGGGAGGCATCGCCCGCCTCTCTCATTGGCTCGGGAGGCAGCGCCCGCTACTTTCATTGGCTCGGGAGGCATCGCTCGCCTCTCTCATTGGATCGGGAGGCAGCGCCCGCCCCTCTCATTGGCTGCGCTCTCGCCCCCTCCTTTCCCCGCCGTGCGCGGGGTGTGCGGCGCCGGTGCCGCGCCCCCCTCCGGCCCGCGAGTCCCGTTCCCGCCTCCTCCCGTCTCCTTGCCCCGCAACCCCCAAAGTGGCCGGTTTGCCCCCGCTCGGCGCCTTATCCTGCCCCGAAAGCCGGGTGGCGCGGAGCAGACGCACCGCCGAGGAACAACCGCGTGCGTTGCGTGTCCTTCCCGGCGGGGCGCGGCTTACCGCGCACCTCGCGGTGTGCGGGCTCGGCCCGTGTCCCGCCGGGCAGCGCTCTCAGCCTGGTTGCCGCCGCTCCCGAGGCGCCGCGGGCGGGTGTCCAGCAGGTGGCGGTGCCGAGCTAGGCGGTGGCCGCGGCAGGGAGCGGAGGGGTCGGGGAAGCTCTGCCGGGGTCACTGCGAGCCTCGCAGGCGGTGAAAACCCGGCGAAACCGGCTGCTGTTGAAGAGTTATTTGCCTCTCGGTAGCTTTTCCCTCCTCCGTACGCGTGGATAGAAAAGCTCAGGGTTTAAGAAGCAAATAAGCGATGGCGTCGCCAATGTGCGAGTGCTCTGAGCCTTCTCCTTTGGCTGCCAGGAGGAAAAAGTTGCCAGAGGAACTGGTGATGCTCATGAAACATCGGCCCTGCTTTCGTTGTATGTGGCTATCAACCTTTGTGTTGAGCCGAGCTTTGTAGCATTTACTAGTCACATCTATGCTAACGTGTTTTGCTGTGCTGAAGTCATCAAATGCCTCATGTGTTTCTGCTCCTGAATATTCTCTTTAATGTATTGGATGCTGGATGTGGAAAATCTACACTCAGAAACTAACCTTTCTGTAACAGAACTATTAAATTTGTACAGAAAATGGCACTTGAAGTAAAGAACAGCTGATTTCCAGTGATAACATACAATGGGGAGGAACTCGACGAGCTTAGAGAGAGTGTCTTGTAAAAATCATCCTGTGGGGATAATTTTTGCACCTCTCTGACAACAATATCAGGAAGAAGCTCTTGAGGGTGGTGGATCAGTGGCACAGGCTCCCCAGGGAGGTGGTTGAAACCCCATCCCTGGAGCTATTCCAGTTGAGGTTGGCCAAGGCTCTGAGCAGCCTGGGCTAGTTGAGGGTGTCCCTGCTCCCTGCAGGGGGCTGCACTAGATGCCCTTTGGAGCTCCCTTCTGACCCTAAACAATCTATGATTCTAACTGCCAGGGATAAACACATATAAACACACACATAAAAACACTGGAAACACTTATATTGAACCACTTTTGATCACAGTGTCTACTGCTCATCTTGGGAAGACTTTTTGCTGTACCAAGACATGCAGGAGCAATTAATTACATTCAGTTTTAATGCACTCTGCTCCTCTGACAGATGGGTAAAGCTTCCAGTCCTGTTGTTACGAAGTTATCAAGAAGCAGCTGAATTCCCCAGGCTCACAGATAACACCGTAGAAGTCAGAGAGCAGGAGCTTTTGGCTTCTAGTTTCATAACCAGTGTCTGAATTGAGGCATCAGTCATCCCAGCAGCTGCAGATGGGCTCTGCAGCAGTGCTGTGTGGCACAGAATGCGTGACTACATCTGATGTTGTTAACTGAATCACTTGGTTCATCAGGAAATGAAAGAGCTTTTCTCTTCCCCCCCACCCCGTGAGGAATTTGCTGTTGACTGAATCCCTCTGACTCAGAGACAGTTTGCTTACACGGGGTCTTCTCCTGACCTTCAGCACAAGGGTGAAGTTCACCCTTTGTCCTCTTTGTGTTTCCCCGTGTAATAGGGGAAGTAAATAATCGTTTGCATTCTTTTCTGCCTTTGGTCCAAGGTATTTAGGCTGCTGCTCAACAGGAAATGAACAGGAAAGAGTTTTTGTCACAGATTAATGCAAACCTCAGGCCTTGGGTGGATGGAGAAGATTTTCTCTTACAGCTCAGGGCTGGGAATGAAGCACAACTGCCTACATTCTGTTCCAAAGGAAACTCATTAAACAGCTGCACATCCAAGGGCAGCAGCACTTCTGGTGGAGGGGCTTATCTTAGATGGTGTTATCTGTGTAAGTGCAACTGCTCACTGACATCATGAACACACCATGTCACCCAAATGCCAGGCAGAGAGGACTAGCTCCTGTGCCCTCATATCACTGAGACAGAGCTGAGCTGCCCAGGATTATTTCCTGATGGAGCTGAGTTTGGTGGGACAAGAACTCCCTGCAATAATCCCCCTCTGCCTGCTAGAAACACATTTCTGAAGGAAACTTTCAGAGCTGCTCCATGTTCCAGCTTCTGGGCTGCACATTTAGTGACCATCCTGCACCTTTTCCCAGTGAAATGCAGTGTAAATAGGATTTTACTTTGCTGCACCTTTCTCCTACATCAAGTGAGTTGTTTCTGTCACCATGCAGTTCACCTCCACCCCAGTAACAGCAGCATCAGCTTTGCCATCACACCAAAGACACCATGAGATTGGTGCCAGTTGCAGTCAGAGAACTTAAAGCAGCTGTGAAGACACAGCCCTGAAGTAAGAGTGGGGAGAGCTAGCAGAAAGGAAGCTCCACATGGAGATAATACCTTCAAAATGGAGTTAGCCCTGCAGCTTTGCCAGAATAAAACACTTTCTCTTCAAGCAATACTTACACAGAACTTTCCACCAGTAAAACATCTTCTCTTTGTTGATGACTTGTCACTCTTTGATCAAATCTCCATGAATGGGGCAATAACCCTCAACCACAGACAGACCTTCACCATGGATCAGGACTGGGATCCAGTAGGTAGTGACATCAGGCTTCAGAAGAGCAGGGGTCTGTAATTTTTGTATCTGGTATTTATGCAAAGGATTCAGGTACACTAAAGGGAGGCCCTTTAAGAATGTGTCTCTGAAAATACAGACATCTTTGCCAAGCAGTAACGGGACTTCCTCAATTATCAGCTGTTATCTTCTGGATTTGGCAAACCTTTGTTGCTTTCTGTGCCTTTGTTTCTTTTATGCTTTGACATTAATGAATTGGAATTGAAATTATGTGCTGGGGAAAAACAAAGTGATCTGTATAAATAATAAAATGGCATTCTCGTGTGTGTCAAAAAGCATTGTGCAGAAGGAATTTGGAAACTGTGCTTTCACACAAACATCTTGATGGAAACTAATAGCTGGCTCCAAATCACAGAAGGGCTTCAAGAGTTGATGTTTTGAGAAATTTGAGCAGAGCTCAGCTGTCTGGCTGGTGTTGGAGGCTCTCTGTGTTAGGTGGCAAGCTGTATTTTAACAAAGGAGCTCATCTGCTTCTTCTCCTGTCCTGCTTCCAAGCGTGGCTGGAATTCCAGCAGTGGTGGTGCAAACCTAATAGTTTATGAACATTCATGATCTTTCATTCATGCTGAAGCCTGTTTAGGCAAATGGTTACCCTGACAGAGGGAACTCATTTTTAACAGTGAATCTTGTGGGGGGTGAGGAAAGGAAGGAATATTTAGGCAGCGCAGATCTTGAAGTCACCAGGGGACTGCTGGTCAAGAAACTAGATGTTGTACAGAGAAAGAGCAAAAGGAAATTAAATCAAGAGGAGAAAGTAAGAGAGAGATGCTGCTGGGTTAAAAGAAGGAGCTAAATCCAAGATTCCTAAACTTCTTAGAAAACTCTGAGCTCAAGCAATATTCTGGAGAGATGAGGCAGAGAAGGAGGGGCCTGGGTACCAAAGAAACCCATAAGACATCAAGGCTGACTGACAGCTGTAGGGACAAATATGTCCTGAATTCCCTAAATTACACTGTGAGGGTTTATTGTGCTGTAGTTTTATTAATTTGGCCAGATATGGATATTCTTGTGAAAGCCAAAGGGAAGAGTGAGTTGGAATTGGAGCCTCTGCAAAGTCTACTGGGCTATTTGCTCTTTGCACCTCTCCCAGGGGAGCCAGAGCTGGTCCTAGGGCATCTGGGCCAGAAAGTCTAATCTCCAGGAAGGGCCAGCAGACAGAAAAAATCCTCAACCGCTCATGCTCCGAAAATGTTTCAGAGGCGACGTCTGCATTTCATGTTTGACTTGAACCTGAGCCCAGAGCCCACATCTCAGCTGGGAGGCAGTGATCTTTGCCCTGCATCTCAGACCATCTCTGCTAAACTTGTGGTCCTAGCCTCTTCAGGGCTAGGGAGTGGCCTGGGCCTGCTACAAATTCAGACATAGGTGTATGTCCTCATGGAGTAGAGTGCAGGAGAAGCTTTCATGCAGCCCATTTCTGGTCAGCTTCCAGAACATCTGAGTGTCTCACTGCCTGGCTGAAACAGGCAAGAGTCCAAGCTTGTGTGGGTGGGCAAGCTTTTCTCAGACCCCTCAAACCCCATAGGCTTAGACTACCCAAGATAGAAAGGGTTGCAGGGACCAGAAATTAGCTGTGGGGATGGTCACTGAATTAAGACCAGATGCCCAAGGCAGACAGCACAAAAGACTGCATCATGCTCAGAGTAATTCAAAATCCTATGGCTCAACAAGCATGATTTGATCCAAATCCATAACAGAGAGCATGGCTATAGCTGTTTACACTGGTTTTATGCCAACCATCCCAAATTACCTTTCATACCTCTTGGGGCAGTGCCCAGCACATGTCGGGTGCAGTGCGTCACCACAGAAATGCCATTCTGCAGAGTACTCTAGGAGTTCAGTAAGTTTTGACCAGCCAAGTTTCCACTGCATTGTGTCAACAGCAACAATGCTCACAGAGAACTGCTCTACCTGCTTCATTTCTAGCCAGAAAATGCTCTCCTTGCTTCAATTCTAGCCTCTCTTTTTGCCCAGAAGGCAGTGGAGGTACCATGGGCTTGCCTGCTTGGGCACCAAGAGCCTGGAGAGCACCCATGGGCAATTTCAGTGCTGAGATGAGACCCTGGCTATATTGTTTACTGCACTGCAGGATAGAGATCCTTAAGACAGTTTAGGTAATAAATACAACTGAAACAAAAGCCTGTTTTTCTGCCAGCTTGGAGGATTAAGTTCGAGGGTTAGACTGTGGCCATGTTTCACAAGCATAGAAAAAGGTGTACAGCCCATGTATTGTGGCACTCAAGCCTTTTGCTCTAAAGCTCATTAATATTTTTCCAGAAGAATCACTTTCTTTTTTATTTTTTTAAAATAAGGAAAAGGAACCTACTCTTTTCCCAAACATCATTCTTGAAAATTCCCTTCCAGGCTGAAATATTCTTTCAAAATATCAGCTTGGTGCAGATATTTCCTGCTTCCAGGAAAGCTTTTCTAGAGATCTGTCTCCTGTAAATGTTTATACAAACAAATAAAGGTTGCCAAAGTTGTGAGCTGCTGAGAAAGAGAAGCTTAGAATGGAAAACCTTATTAATAGCATTAAGCAAAACCTTAATAATAGCATTGCCAACTTCACTTAATAAACAGCTGTATTTAATAGGGATTTTATAGAATGAACTCTAGCTTAGATATGAAACTATTTTACTTTTTTAATGTTTTTTTTTGCTAAGTAAACAAAGATTTTGAATATCCATGCACAATTTTGAGCATTTTCTGGCCAATGTTGTGTTTCTAAAATCCTTAAGGTTGCTTGGTCCATTGTAGGATGTTCCTTTCATATGAATCTTTCATATGAGTGGCTACTTGTTTTGACAGATTTTCAAAGATATTTAATTAGAGGGGGAAAAGGGCTAGTTCATACTGTAACACTTTATGGATTTACATGCTTCTGTGAATTGGACATAAAACACTTTGGCTCATCTGTGCTTTTCTGGGTTCTCACTTTAAATTCTCAAAAAGCTCCATTTATATACTTACCATTTTATATCTCCGGGAAAGGACATCTAGAACATTAAATGATACAATTAAAGATTTCTTAAACAACAGACATCAAATCTTTTGTTTCAGTTTAATTTACAGTAGTGCTATGTGGAGACCCCAAGAATTTTAATGGATAGATGACTTTACATTAAGTAGTTGATATTTCACAACAGAGTCAAGTGGATGGCAATTCCTATGCCCCTCTGAACTGGGGTAAAGAGAAGCACTGTCCCAGTGCCAGGTGACCATGTGTCTGTCCCAACACTGGGACACCAGCTCCCACGGGAACACCTTTGCAGACAGTTTTTTATCCAGAAGATAAAAATGTCTGGAAAGCTGAATGACATGATACTGGTTTACCAGTAGCTGAATCTAGGCCTCGTTGGCCTACATCAGGCCATGCTGACAGTCACACTCATAAATAACATGGCTCTATTTTTTGAGGTGTTTGGGAAGCAACACTGACCAGACTTAAGAATCTATTTTACGAGGTTATTCATAAGTGATCTGAATTCCTCTAATATACTATTCACACAACGGGTTTTCTTGAAGAGCCTGTTACTTGCTGTGCTAAACTTAGCAGAATTTCAGGGAGTTTATTCTGAAGATCAAAGCTTCATTTTCATGATTATTTTTTTTCTGCTGAGCCATCAACATCAGTAAATTAAATATATATGAAAAATACTGCAGATCAGCCTTTGTGATGCTGAGCAAATATATGAGTGTATAATAGCTTATACAAATGAAAAATGCAACCGTTGTGATGTTGCCAACTTGACTCCAGTCTCAGATAATGGACTAAAAGGTGCAAGCTAAGCCTATTGATGGGAGCTGTAATGTCTTTAGCAAACGAGGGAAATTGAATACCCTTTGCCTACATAACCTTTGCCTTCACTAGTTTTGATTTATTCTCATTTGGAAGTACACATCATCTCCAAGTGTGTTTAAATAGCAGCAGGATGGAAGTAATGACTGTGCTTTCAAGGGCAGAATGCCCCCGAGTTCCATGGGAACTAGATGCTCAATTGCACTAAAAAGTCATAGAGCACACATGACTCAGGCCCGAGCTGTGCATCTGAAATGTTGTCATGAAATGCATTGCTTAATTATTGTTTTTATTTATTTATAGCAAAGGCAAATCCATTTTACAGCATTTAAAAATACATTTTACATTCTATATTTTCTCTGTTTTAATATTTATATGCATATACACACACATGATTCCACAGAACAGTGCAGACAATGCCATGCATATTAATTTATATTTATATGTTGCACATTTATAAGCTCTATATTATTTGCTAGCAACAATTTTATTTCAGACATTGGAAAAAATGTAGGATTCCACTGTGTCTGAGAGCACTGATTACATTCACAATGGTGAACAGATTAACCGTTTAGTTGCAGGTATCAAGGTTGTCACTCAAACTGGCAGCACCTCAGAATAGCTAAAGCTTATCAAAAATTGTCTGGATTGGAAATGACAGCCATACATGCATGAATGCGTCTGTATGGCTGGAAGATTGTTGAAGTGTGAAGTGAAGAAGTTCACTTCAGTTTATTTTTTATCATAATTACTGTATTTCATGAGGGAACATTGACTTGCCACATGATAAATACAAGGGGAAACAGAAAGAAACTTCATTCTCTTATCATCTTTGTCTCCCAAAGGTCACCACATTTGAACAAAGCATATTTATTTCATTCCTTATGCATTTACGTAGCCATTTACTGTACTCTGTATAAGTGAAGCAGAATAATTTTTTGCGAGACTAATTAAAAGTTGCATGGTAGAAAATGTTTTTGTGATCACACCACCGTAACGAAATTGAGCTGTCTTTACTGACGTGTGCTCCATTTACTGGGTTTTTAAAACATATTTCCCACACTTCCAGCACATCATTGTTTTTTAAGAGCAAAAACATAGTAAAGATTTTCATCCTAAGCAAAGTAATATCCTTAATGAGCATATTTAGGAAAAACAAAATAAATCATGGTGTTTATCTTTGTTCTCTTTGTTCTGTGACTAGCTCTAGAGCATCTTAGAAAACTTCCATGTCAAATCAAGAACAACTAAGTTGACTCTGAGTCAATTGGATTGATGCATAAAGTTTATTTGTCTCCATCCAAGTAGCATTACAGGCTCCTTCAGTCCCAGCATAAAG
Source organism: Corythornis vintsioides (assembly GCA_025447755.1). NCBI lineage: Eukaryota > Metazoa > Chordata > Aves > Coraciiformes > Alcedinidae > Corythornis > Corythornis vintsioides. Next base: position 28,671 of record JAOEGS010011147.1, read on the forward strand.
TACCAACCAGGCAATTTTACCACGTTCTACACTTCAGATCCCACATGGAATAAACATTTAGTGAATGGGAGAGGCCATTCATTTAATTATATGATTTCATCATAGGCTGTTAATAGAGTTGAGGGTTGCACTGTGAAAGTAGAAGGGTGGGGGTTGAAAAATGGACATTGCCAAGTTTTTATAAAAAAAAAAAAAAAAAAAAAAAAAAAAAGTAAAATTCCCCAAGTTAGCTCAAATTCTTCCCGAAGGTTGACATAGGATGGGGACAAGACTTAGTTCAGTGGCTGACATTTTTCAGGACATAATGGTCTACCAAAGAAAGCATAAGTCCAGCATTAACTGGCACAGCACTCACTTGGCTTCCACAGAGAATTTGGGAAGTTTTCTTTTTTGGGTGTTATGCACCTAATTAAAATGGAAGAATTAATACTGTCTGTGTATATACTCAAAGGCAACTGCTGTATCTGAACCAGCCAGTGGATGAAGTGTTGGTAATAGCAAAAGTTCATGCTATGCCCCAAAAAAAGACTAAATTGTGGCAGCTTTGATATCATTATAGGCGTTTGGCTGGGGACCAGTCTTACCCCTACTACTGGACCAGTAAGTGGCCTTTAGAAAGTTGTGAAACTGTCATTTGCAAATCAGAGACATTTTTAATTATTCTGCCCATCATGCCATTATTTTATTGACATTATGATGGCACCTAGAAGACTTGTGCAAGATTGAAGCTCTGCAGTATGGGGCACCCAACAAACATAAAGAGGGTGCCCTGCAGAGATATCCAAACACAGGTGGGGAAAAGGAAGCATCACTTAAAAGGTGGAGAACAGAGGCAAGCAAGACAACCCTTAATGCTCTACCTGCCATCGAGGAAGAGAAAAAGGCATTGCCAGGATAGATTAGTTTACACTGCTTAGCTGCAACTCTCTAAAGCACAAACCCATAGATAAATTTTCCTCCTCAGTGTCCACAAGAGGGAAGATGAAACGCCTCCCTTTTCAAATGCTTGCAGAGGGCTCTGAGATATAGATAAGATATGGGATTGTCAACTCCAATTAGTTGGTGAAATGACCTACTGTACTTCTCTTCTATAGGTATGACAAAAGCCGTTCCGCCCATGAATTAGGCGTTGGTGAGAAGCTGAATTTAAGCCCACTATTGTATGGGAATGTCCACTCTGCTTTGCCACACTAAAGACATTCAGGCAGGCAGAACACCCTCCGCCGACTCATTAGGGCATACATTAGAAGCAAGCTCGCTGCGCTCGCCATGAACCCACCGCTCTCTCTTGAATGGTAGCCCTTGGTGGACGCTTGCAGGGCAGGCCAGTTCCCACAGCACCCCGCTGATCCCCTGTGAACAGCCTCGCAGCTCCCCGCTGGCTGCAGAAATGGATTGCTTGCCCCATCCTCACCCGCCACTGACAGCCCTCATAATAATAACCTGCCCAGGAGGCGAGGGACGGCGACGGGTTTCTGACAACTCATTAGCCTGAGATACGCTCGGTTCCTGCCAGGGATCGCCACCACCGCTGCCGAGAGCCCGGGACGATGCTGGGCGACGCTGGGCTGAGCCTTTCCGAGCCATCCTTGCTCCAAAAAAAAGTTACTTTCATCCTCAAAGCATGTGAAGGGTGGCTCTGTGAAGAATTCCGAGGGGTAGAAAACCAAAGAAATTGGCAGCACAAGGAGAAAAATGAGGCCAGTGGGGGGTCTTATGATAGTCCATCGAAACTACAGCTGCTCCGAGGGGTGGGAGGCTGCCCTCAGCTTAGGCACTCACGCAGCACATCATCCTCCCTCAAGGATGCAGTTTAGTTCTGAGGTCCTGGGTCTTATCCCCATGGTGCTGTCTCTCTTCCTCCTTTGGCTTCACCAGGACATCATGATCAAGGTATCAGTCTAGAAAATGAAATCAAGGGAAGAAATGGGAAGACTCTATTAAATATTGCTTTTTACTGTTCTCTACAGTTGGTCTTTTAAAATATGGGTGCACTAAACTGCCCTGTGATTTTTTGTCTCAGACAGCTACACATGAGATCCTGCCCACTCCCCTGGAGTTATAGACAGGGTGTTTCTAAGGCTGAGAGAAATGCTCTTGAGATATAACTCATCTATGAAAACCACAGACTAGAAGTTCCTCAGGCTGGTTCAGCAGGATGGGATGTGGACAACTGTCCATGAAGAGACTTTTTTTTCTGATTGTTGTGGAATGTTGTTATTTCCATCTCAGAGAGTGATGCTTGCAAAGGAGAGGTCTCAAAAGCACCCAACACCTATGTGGAGTAGAATGGTCACCTCAGGCAAGAGTTGCCTGTGATTCTAATGGGAGTAAGACATGGGGAATCTTAAAGGAGATCACATCTTTTACCTTTGCTACATATATCTTGTGTGATGTCAGAGATAGTTTTCCATGCAAATTGAAATCCTGGACTGCATGACCCCTAACAGTTTAATCATTAGACTCAGAAAGAGCAAAACAGTTGATTTATAAGGTCTTTGTCTGGCTCCATACTGGTAGACAATGAAAATTTAATGAGTTTTCTACAAATTTTAGTGCTGAAACAAGAAATGGCTTCATTAAGAGGAGTAATTTTCATCACTACTGAGGACTACCAGGAATGGAGACAGTCACCCTAAAACAAATGCCAGCAAGACAGTATTTGACAGCAAGGAAATAAAAAACAATTCAGGCCATAAATAAGTAAATAAAGAAAAAGAATCATCACAATGTGTTCATCTGCTTTGGAAATCAGAATTAAGACTTTCTGAGCTCTCAAAATACACAAGCATTGTGGTCAGGGAAGTCTCAGATACTGCTAAAGTTTTGTGGGATGTAAAATTACAAAGCAACAACTTCTGTTTCAGAAGGGAGGGAAATGGGAAGGGGTGAATCCAAATGCAGGGCTCTAAAACTGATATTTTATTGTTTCTGTATTCTAAGCAGCCTGTCTTGTAGGCACGACTTAAACTATGGAGGTACAGAGATATTCCAGACACACTGAAGATGTTCCAGATTCATTAAGTCATGGAAGCAACAACACTTAGTAAATCACACTGAAAAAAACAAATTTTTTTAATTTGCTGGTCTGAAACATAGCTATTGATGGAAATAAGTGCAAAGAGAAAGAAACTAAATGCAAATTTACAGTCCTTAGACCATGTCAGCCAGACTTTAAATCTGATAAATAAATACTGCTAATAAACAGGGATACTGCTAAATAAATAAAGCACTTGTTGTTCCCAGATTGTCCTGAGAAAGATGTGACAAAGCTTTCCTCTGGAAGCATTTTTCCAGGGTTATTATCTATAATTATTATATCAATATTATCTATTTCCAAGGAGCTCTGTCTTACTAATATTGAAGAAGCTTTCTTGAAGTACTAAACATTTACTCATTCAAAAAAAAATATATATATGAGTGTGAAATGCATGTTCTGTTGGATTTATTTGTCTTTAAATGTTTTGTAAATAACAATAACAACGAAAAAACAATTTCAGGAGATAAGTCTTCCCACTTTATGATCTCTCTCACTATAAAATAAATGTATATAATAATTCAATTACTTTTCTATGGGGAAACAAACGTGTAAATAAAGAAAAGAGGATGTTTTTCAAACTCTCTAGATGTTTTTGACTTCTGTGCATGTCCTTCCAAGCCCATTAAACACTCTTTCTCAAAGTCAAAGCACTGCTTTAACTGCAGCAGGCTGAATGCATCCAGAAAAGTAGCCAGCCCTAAGTTCTTGGTGCTATTTCTGACCTCTTCTAATATTTTAGATATCTCGGATATTTCTCCATCCAGCTCTCCAAAGGCAAGAACTGTTAAATCACATCAGTAAACCAAAGCCTGGAGAATTCTTTACATGTGTAAAATTCCTTCTCATTATTGAGTGAAACATTCTACAGGCTGCTCCAAGTAAAAGGCAGCACTCACCAGGACAATAGGAAGAGTATATTCAAGCCTGTTAGCCTTGATGATCTTGTTTGGCAACAAATGTCTGAATGGCCTGACTGGATTATTTGAAAGTAACTAAATTAAATACTGTCTTTTGTTCATCAGCTGGGATTTTTTATTTTTTTTTTTTCTAAGCACTCCAGTCCTAAAAGATCTCTAGATAAACGAGAAAGAAAAAAAATAAGGCAAAATAGCACATAAAGGGGATTTAACTCTCTCTTAAACAGAAATGCAAATGAAGGGATTCTGGCTGGCTTGGGAGATTCCAGCTCAGGGAAACTGACATTGCAGGCTGGGCAGGAATTATGTGAATATTCATTTCTAAGAGCATCCACATCACCCAGAGCTGCAAAACTGGGGGGCATCATCAATAATATTCAGAAAACACAATAAATTCATTTACTACTTACATAGGGAAATGTCAAGAGATAGATCAGAATCTGGATTCTCATGTGCTAGGTTGAATTCACACCTACCAAGGCACTCTCCTGGAAAGCTACTGCCCTCTCAAAAACTTGAATTTATCTTATTAAAATATACCTCAGATTTATGAAGCACACTAAGTTGTGTATATCCCTTGGTGCAGGGGTTTCAGTGCTGCCTGACATATTTTCAAACACACCAAGCTCCAGGTATTCTTTGTGCACTCCTGGTGAGAGAGTAAATCACTGGATAAATTCCTGCACCACACCACTGGGTGAAAAAAATCCCATCTTTTATTTCCTCCAGGGCTCCCTCCTACCCTGCGAGGAGGCAGTGGTTGCCTGATCCATGATCTCTGAAGTCCAGCAGTAGAAGATCTGGATCCAGCCAAAGCATCATGTCGCACCCATGGGGTAAAGCTCACAAGGCTTTTTTTTCCTAGACACTTTGTTTTCCACCTGGAATTTTACTCAGGTGGCTTCTGCCTACTCCCTGTACAGACCCTGAATTTCCTGACCTGTCTCTCAGTGGGGAGGTGGGGCCATGCTGCAGCATCCCAGAAAGCTCCATAGCACTGGCTGCTCCAGTCTCACAAGGACATTTCTGAATGGGATGGGTAGGCTGGTGCTCAGACCATGGGCAGACTCCTCTCCCTGCTGCTGCTGAGTGCCACTGCCCTCTCACCTGCAAGTGCTGACACCCATTGTGAGAGCCTGTGTTCTCACATGCTCAGAGATGGATGTTGCAAGGTGTGTTTTCAGAGTTACCAGCCATTTTTTCTGAAGAATCTGCTTTCTTACTGTCACTTTTTCCCTCAAGACAGGAGCCAAAGTTGTGCGAGCCAAGTCTAATCCTCTTTACATGATGCTTTTAACTCCTCTGTTACTACTTCAAAGCACAGGTCCACATTTAGAAGCAAGACTAATACAACCTCAGGCTTAGCACTCATCAGATCTCACTAATGAAGCATGTAAGCCTGGTCAGTACTAGATGGAAAGTTGTCAGACAATTATCTGTCTTAGCTAGGAGTGGCCTCAGAGATGGCAGGTGATGCAGTTCTCTCAGTAATCAACTACTAAGCCACACTTAGCTTTGAACATCTGGGGCAGAGTCTGGTTTGACTGGCACCTGACACTCATTTTTTCCATGTGGAGAGGGAAAGGCAGCCTGCCTTTGAAGATCAGCACAGGGCTACTCGGCATTGAAATCCCTGGGGACAGAGAAGGACTTTGATGCTGCAGAACATGTGTGCTGGCCATCTGCACAGCACCATCTCCTAGTGCCATCCCCTGAATACATAATGAAAATGCTGATGGCTCAGTCTGGCTGTTACTCTTTTATCTTCAGGAAAAGAGTGGAATATTTTTATTTAGCTAAAGGAAGCATATTGATTGAGGTATCAAGGTCCAAAGAGGAAAACAATCCTTTTCTTTCCTGTATTCTTTGTCCTGCTTACCCATCTGATCACTACGCTCATCTGCCCAAGTGTGCTGTTACTCACTTTTCAATAGACAGTAAAGAGAGAAAAATACAAAGTGTTTCTATAATTCTATCAGATTTAGATATGTCAGTCTTGCCCTTGCAGCTAATTGCTAATTCTAGGTAGGTAGAAACTATTAATTTTAACTTGAACATTAAAAAGTTCTCTCTTCTTTTTAGCAATGTGCATAATTAGTATAGCTTTGCTTATGTTTTCCATTGCTTACTGTGATTTCTGGGACACGTGATTGAACAAGACAATGGGGTTGAGGTGGAATGTAATGACAGAGAGCCACCTGCTTTGCAGTAGTGTAGTTTTTATCTGTTAGTTCCATTCTGCTTCTCCCCACTAAGAAAGTACACATCTAGAACCACAGTGCCTTCATGGTTGTCAGTGATCAATTAACAATTAACACTTTAAACGACCTAACTTTCTCAGGGGTCATAACTCTGATAGCAAAGGGTCATTTCACTGTCTAAGGTGAGTGCTTCTGTAGTCCTGTTGGGTAAGCAAGCAAAGGAAGAAGATCTTAGTGAGATTGGGAGATTGTCACTGAAGTTTTAAACTAGCTTTGCTATTTCCCTGGCATATCAGGGCATTTATAAACTAGCTTTGCTATTTCCCTGGCATACCAGGATTTCAGCAATAGCTTCACTATGAAGCATGTATAGAAACATCTCGACTGCTGCAGGGGAAAAAGAATCTTGTCTGAAGCAGTTACCCTGCACCTTTCAGTCTGGCCATGAGCCCTGTGATAGAACCTGTGGAATATGATGAGCCTTGCTGTGCCAAGGCAACAGAAGCCAAACACCATGGAATGCCACCAGCACCATGGGATGCCCCCAAGCACCCTTTTGACCCACAAGAGGGACATCCTCGCACCTCAATCCCTGCACCATCCCCTCGCCTGTCAGGTGGACTCTCCTGGCCTGTCAGCCCACCACACATGCTGTCTCCTTTTGTAGACCTGTCAGTCAGGATAACGTCCTTGACCAGGCAAATCACAGCCACTTTTCAGCTGGAAACAATGCTGGAGCCACAACACAGCATTGTGCTCAAAGAGGATTACACAAGCAGGGCTGTCTGCCTGGCATGATATTATTATATCAATAAGACTTTTCTTTCTCTCAGAAAACACAAGCTCTGTCATCTTTTAACAAAGAAATCCAATGCCAACCTGCTGCCAGCCAGCACTATTAGCAAAACACTGCTGCTTTTCTTGGAAAGCACTAACAACTATGGCTTGTTCGTGACAAAAGTGTCAGGGTCTCCAGCGGGGAGAGAGGGGAGAACTTCATCTTCCAGATTGCTCTTCCCAAATCTGGTGATGAGCATAAAAAGTAAAAATTTCACGTGAGCAAAACCTTTCCCCGATGCAAAGCCCCTCCGTGGTGACAGAAAGCCCCCAGCCAGTGGATGAATGCAATGGAGATGGCCCATAGACAGTGGGGTTCATGTCCCTGCAACATCAGCAGGGTCCATGTCTGGCACTGATGGTGAGGTAAAAGGAGGAGGAAGAGGCCAGTGATTGTAGCAACAGAAAAAATGGTACTTGCCAAGAAATACCTTTTTGCTGTTTCAGAGCTCCATTTCTCACCCCTCTTGAGTGCTGTGAAGACTTTTGCTGCTGACTGGCAGAAGATCAGTAACAGCCAGAATATCCCCCCAGGTCAGCTTGTTCCTTTCATTTGTTGGGCTTGTAACATTCAACAACTTCTAGACACATTTTTCCCCCTGCAGCAATGTTGTACCACCATTGCCTTGCACCCTGTGTTATCTCCAGCTTGATCTGGGCTACTTATTTCTCATTGCCTGATTCCAATTAAGTTTCAGAGCTCTTGATTCCTGCAATGACAAAAAGACTGTCGCAGCTGTGCCTACTGATTGTGGATTAAAACAAACATGTTTCCATCTGGCTACATCAATCTGTCATGTTTGCCCATCTGTGCTTTTGCCTGCCAGTGAAATTCATCATTAAAATAAACCCATTTAAAAAAAGAAAAAAGAAAAAGAAAAAAAGAAAAAAAAAAGAAAAAAGAAAAAAGAAAAAAGAAAAAGAAAAAGAAATGTGAATCAGTTTGTTGGGTTGAGTTTAGTTTAATTTGAGATGCCTCCCTGAGTCTACCCAAGGAAATTTGTGAGCAGCACTCCCAGTCCATGCTGGGAAATATGCCTGTCTTCACAGATATTGAATGTATCTGCTTGCACAGGAGAGAGAGAAAACAACCCTAGGTCCCATCTTCAAGGTGACCCAGTAGATGAGACCAAGATTTACTGGTGCCTAACAGCATCTGTAAATGCTCATGTTCACAATACAGAATCTATGGTCTTTAACATAGGTTTTTCAGGTCGTATTTCCAGAGAATAACCCTCTTCCCAATTTGAAATTGTCTAATCCTAAATCTTTTAGTCCTGGCTGGTCTGACAGTCACCTCATCTCTTTAATCTACTTCAGTCTTCTCTGTGCTATTCCTTGTCCAAGGTGAGGCCACTGACATATCTTAATTTGATGCTCCTCCTTAATTTAATTTCCTCCTTCACTCTTCCCAGGCCAGTGTTTGCAGAGCTGCATGTGCACCTTGCCTTGCAGACAGAAGGAGGGTTGGAGCCCTCACATGAGCCAGAAGTCATGTTTGCCTTGAGATGGAGAGTGTGCATGATGCAGCTGAGCACTGGTACTTCTGTGGGTCCTCATCCTGCAGTGGTGCTTGTAGCATCCCCAGGCACCCACTACCTCCCAGACATTAAGAGGTGACCAGTCCTGGGCCAGAGATGCTGGATGTACACTGGAATAAACCACTGAGCCTCTGAACACGAATAAGTCAGTCAGCTGGAGTTCATTACCACCTTAGTCATTACTTTGCAAATATTTGGCCTTCTGCCAGAATTCATCAACATGTTTCTGGATTCCAGGAGTGTCAAGAATTCATACCAGCTGTTCATTAGTCACTGCTCACCACTCAACTTGCTCATGCTAGGGAATGGAGTAGTTTGCTTAGGGAGTCAGAAACCACGCTGGCTCACTCACAAGGCAACCTGGTCACAAAAGTTCATTAGTGGAACATGGCAGACAGTGTTTTGCAGAACATCCATAGCTGGAAAATTATTTGCTCAGATAAGTCAGCTAATAGCTTTTAAAAAACCAAACAAATGCTTCATATTCATTTCCCAAACCTACACACTCTCTGATGCATGACCCACCCTGAGTGGGTCTGACCAGGGGATTTGCAGAGGACTGAAACTAGACTCCTGCCTGTCACTCAACTGCTGCTTCAAGGCTTTTTGAAGCACTACATGACATTTTAGGGGACTTCAGGGCATAAAGTCCACATTGAATAAGGCTCTGGAGCAAGGCCCCCAGATTAGCTCCTGCTTCATTGCTTTGCTACATCTGGCTCTGGCTGAAGAGGTGACCTGGCAACCTCAGCCAGGTTCACTTGTTCCTCCTTGGAGATGCTGAAGATGGCTCTGAGCAGGAACCATCTGCTTCTCAGTGAGGACTCCCATTTGATCAGAGAAGCCTCAGAGTTTACCATTCACCACCTGGTGATGGGGCCAGTGCTCTTTGAAAGATGAAGCAACATGATCAAAACAGCTTTCTATGTATGCCACAGAAATACATCGAAGTCGCCAGTAACTCAATGAGCAAGCCTTGCACAGTCATCATCCCCAAAGACTTGTCCACTCCTCTGAGGCTTTTCTTGACCCTGAAGAGCCTGCAGCAGCTGCTCCTTTTGTTTTGATCCTAAACAAGTAAATGGCCATCTCTCAATGACCACTTTGTGCAGCTTAGCCAAAGCTCCTGCCTGTCTTGAGTGACCAGAGTGCTAATGTCATCTGGTATTCAGCCTCTCCCTTGTCCTGGATGCTCAAAGACAGTCCTTTGCTGAGCAATGCTCAGGGGAATGAACCTTTGAAAAGGGGTATGTTGCTCTGCTCAGCTTCCCTACCTTTGCTCTGGGCATCCTTTGGCCAGCAAGGTGGCACCTTCTGCCCTGAACTTCCCTGAGGATATACAAGAAGGAAGGTGACATCCATGGGATCTCTTGAAGTTAGGAAAACCTGTCAACATGGTCTTATTCTGGTAGTTTGGCTTGGTTATTTCTAGATGTTAGTAATTTGCTGTGTTTGGCTCTGAACTGAAAGTCCCCAGCAACCAGAAGTCTTCCTCATAAGCTCACTCATGCCTGTCTTTGCTAAAAGCTCTCAAGAGAGAAATTACTCCAGAGAAACTAAAAGGTAAACATGGAGTCCAGTGTACTAAGTATTTGTGCAGATGAAAGGAAATTGCCTCTGTTACACAAGATACAAACATAGAATTTAACTAAATGGTTGATTTTCTCCAGTCAGTCCGAAAGAAAGCTTTAATTTCCCTAGCAAGGACAAAAGAAAGAAGAAAGCACAGCCCAAGGGAAGGGAGGAAAGAAAGACATTAAAAAAACTTAAGACAGTATTTCCCATTATGAAAGGGGCATTTTTTTTTTTTTTTTTTTTTTTTGGAGACATAATGCTCAGAACTACATTATTACAAGTTTTCTTGTGATTTATGACAAATCTTATAGCTGACAGAAAATACTTGACATAAATCAGTTAATATTACAAAAGGTCTTCGGAACAAGCTAGCACAAGTTTTAAACTTATAACTTAAGATAAATTAAAATTCTTACACCAAGAGCCCGTGAAGACAGCTCCTGTCCCAGCAACATCATGAATGTTACAGTTATTATGTGGACATAGACAAACTGATGGCTGGGTTTTGGGAATTGTGCTTTGGTCTTTTTTTTTTTTTTTTTTTCTAGAATAATCTTAAAATTATCTAGGGAAGAGAAATACAAACTGTGCTTCATATCCATTCTTGCTTTCAAAAGTACAAGCAATCATTTCTGTTCACTGAACACTAAAATCTGCTGTCAGACAGTTCAGTGTCAATCCCACTGGACACTGCTTTTCACAAAATACAGAGCTTCTGAGCATAGGAAACCACAGACAAACCCACTTAATTAATCACTGAAAAAAAATCCCCAACATTGTCCTAAGATAGAAAATCCAAATCACTGCACTGAAGATGAAGGCTGAGGACTAACCTTTCAAAACTGCAATCTAGTGACTCACTGTTCTCTTTTCTCCTGGTTGTTTTCAACCCAGGCTCTTCGTTCTGCCCCTTCAATCATTTACAGGCTTGCATAATTTAATTGCTTTTATTATGTCTGTATTCCTATTCATAAAATGTATGAAAAATGTGTTTCACATCTCCTTGGTTTTCAAAGAATAGTGAAATTTGCTCAGATGCAGTGATGTATTGCTGCAGCAGTTGGGAACGTGCTCTATGTTAAATAAAGCAGCAGATCAAAATGAGTATTACTTTGTTGGAATACTTTAGAACATAATTTTTAGTGAAATGGCTTAAAAAATATCATTTCAGACAAGCATTAAACCTTCTTATTTAAGCCCTATAAAAAAAAAAGCCAAAAATTTTGCATTTATTTTTGCTTCTTCCCTTCCTCTGGCCTTTCTACACTAGAAAGGAGAAATAAAGACTACAGGGTAAGGGAGATGCTTCAGTTTAGATCAGTAAACATGAAGGAAATATTGTTTTATACTTTGGAGGATGGGTAGAGCAAGAAAAATTACCATTTTAATTGAATTTAAATCATATAAAACCCCCAAACCTGTTATGCTTCCATCCAATCTTGAAAGGGAATTTGTGGCTTGAAATATGGTTAGAAATTAGAAATAATGACAAACAAAGGCATTTCAAACACATCAATATCTTTTTATAAATGCTTTTTCACCTGACCATGTTAAATACTAGTGCTGACATGGCAGTCCTCTGCTAGATACAGGTATTGAGCTGGTGGGTTCCTGCTTTTTTCCATTTTCCCTTTCATCTCCTTCTGCTCTCCTTTGTTCTTCAGCAGGTTTCTGAACAGCAGCTTGTTTTTCTTGGCTGCCTCTCAGGAACGTCAGTCGACATTGGATCACTGGATCTCATCTTCTTTGATTTCAAGCCCTATTTTAAACCCATTAAAAATCTGAGCTGGCTGTCCTGTGGTGTTCCCACTCCTGCCTGTTTTCCAGAAGCTCGGAAATATTTAGGCAAGGGCAGTAAGGTGCCAAAATATCTCCCAGATCATGGTCTGAAGTTTGTTCTGGGTGTTCTGGTCCTTGCATGGCACAGTGCTGCACACAAGGCTTCTGGAGCCCATGGCTAGACCCTGGCATGAAAAAGGGACCTGGAGACACCCTCTGTCCCTGCCAGGGTTGCTAGAAACCCCCTTCTCAAAGCATCAGGTTTCTAGGGGGCACTGGAAAAATAGGATATTACTGGCCTGCAGGAGCAGCAGGGATTTGTTGCCACCATCCAGATCTGTAGCAGTCTGTGCAGGACATAGGGAGAATTTTTTTTTTACCTCCTTCTATCCTCTTGCCCTTGGGAAATCCACCCCTTGCCATTGGCAAGGTAAAGCCCTGGTCTCCAGCCTGCCTACCAGACTGTTTCCTTACTGAACTTCTGGCAGCTGGGTCCCATGGCCCTGTCCAACTCTCACAAGTCACTCCAGCTGTTAGAAATGTCTAAATTTATCCTTTATGAAATATGAATAAGTGGCTTCTTATCAGCTTGTATCTCTCCAGATGTTTGGGGACCTCATCTGTCAGGAATGCATTTAAAATTTCGTTGGATACCAAAATCACAAAGCTATAAAAAAAATATTCCCAGCCTTACTAACTCCTGAATCATTCTGAATTTTCTGCTTGTTTATCTCTCTTCATAGATTTCCTGTCCTTTCTGTTTTTACACTGAGGAAGAACATTATCTTAGTCATAATTCAGTCATTCAATGCCCCATCTCTGAGAATGACCACAACCTGGTGAAATGCCAAGTTAAGCCCAGAATGGAAAACTGTGAAATTATTTGACCATAGTTACATATTCCCCAGAGTTTACTGTCTGCTCTGTGCTTTAAAAAAAATTGTGATCCTGTCTATTGCTACAGAATGTTCATTCATATGCAGCTATGTATGTGTTTATTTGCTTCCCTTTAAAATCTTAGCTTCAGGTCAGCACATTCTGTTTTATGGTCTGTACAGATACTTGAAAAGGAAACAGAAGCCTGTCATCTGTCTCACTCTCTCAGTGCTGTCATATTCCTATATTATCCATTATTATGTTTTTAAATGCATTTGGAAATCCCCTAAATGTCTTTCCTTTCTTCTTCCCTTTCTTCTTTCATTTCATTTTTTCCTGGCATACAGTTATGATTTTCTTTTGCTCAGCTGCACAGCACACTCTGTTGCCTCAAACAACCATACCATGACTCATATACCATAAGTATACCATTAATATTTCTCTCCAGTTGTTGTTCAGCCAGGTCAGACTTAATTCTGCCTGTCCAGCAGAAGTCTGTCCTCCCCTTTTTAATTCCTCCTGCTCTTGTACAAATACCTCCAGCATGTCAGCATCTTTTCAATAGTGGGGTTCCCAAGGTGTTGAACAACCCTCTAGATCCCATCTAAGGAGGGATTGTGTGACATTTTTTGTTCTACCCATCACTTGACTTTTGGACTCATGCTTTATAACAGGAGTATAGCAAGTAAGGAATGTTACAATGACCCAGAAAAGTATGATCTGTCATGCTTGAGAATTTCATTCCATCTGATTGTCTAATATTCTTTAGGGATAATTTCCTACATGCACTCTTACACTAATTTGGTAAAAAAGATAGAAGCAGGAGAGGAATGAGGGAAGAAAAAGAGATGGGGATGCAGAGGGAGGTTATGAATGACAGATCAGGGATGAGAAGACATGTAGCAGATGTAGGCCACAGGGGTAGGATTCACTGTGAAAATCTAAATGATCAAGAAAAAACACTGAGAACAATTTAGGCTGCAATAGCTGGTTGCTTAGGGTGTTTTCTTGAGAAGGTTTGATTCTGCCAGACTCAAACCAATGCCTTACTGTTCATGGGTGAGGGTATTTTTCACTCCTTCAGCTTCTTTGGAAATTTGTCAAATAACAAAACCTCCGGGCACCATAGCCAGTAAAAACATCTAAGAATATGAAGAAAAGTGTTCCAAAAATGATGAAAAGTGCTCCAAAAATGAAATGGTTTTCATTACAGGAATAAGAAACTGGTATGATTAATGTTGTTCCTTTTGCTTATTGTGAGGTCATCCAATAACAAACACATTTCTGATCAGAGGATTAATTGAGTAAACAGCTACTGATTCAGTACTAGGTAGTGTTTTTGTTTTTCTTGAAAATGATGCTTCCATGCTCTTGAAATGCTACAGAAGCAACCAGGCAAGATGAGTGACTCCTCAGTAGTGCCCAAAGCCCATGTGTATAAGTGACTTGGATATTTAAGGCCTGCCACCAGCTCAGCCTATATGGGCTGAGAAGTGGCTGTGCAGAGTGAAGGTGGCACAACTTCTCCTCTGAGATCCTAGGAGCCACCTCAAACCTCTCAGTGTATCTTCTGGTAACAACAATCTGTCATTTTACTGGTATGTGCCACAAAACGTCTCCAGATCCCTGTGTTCCTGCTGGATGTTGTGGAATCAGAGCCACAGACACCAGAGACTGAACACCTGAGCTGCTTTGAGGAGGACAGAGATCCTCCAGAGGACTCATTCATAGGAAAAGGCTTCTTTCTGGCCATGCTGATATTTCATGGCTTCACTGCTGCCTGCAGCATGGTTTAGAGGCACCAAAACTAGCTGTAAGCAAGGGCTTAATACATGTTAATTTAGCTTAATTGCTCGATTTTCAACCAGAGCAAAAATCATGAGGCCCCTGGCATTTTTAACATATCTCAAAGTAAGGCAGCTGGGAATAGCATTACTTGGCTGATTTCTTGGCTGTCTTCCCACTCCAAATGTGTCCTACATCCACGGGCACACTGAACAACCAGGACTGTCATATTGAACTACCTATAAAAAATGATTAGTTATCTACTCCAACTGCTTGTTCTATCAAGGTGCAATGATTCAATGTTTTTCTACATCTTGTCTGATAGTAATTTCTGTTTCTTACTCAGTCGAGACCAATGAGACAACAACAGTAACCTACTTTCCCTAAATGCTGCCTCTCTATTGCAATGTTTGATAAAATGTTGTTGTTTAAGTTGATCTGTAATGCCTGAAGAGGGCAATTTACAACAATCTGACCCTCCCCAAGTTTGTCATGAAATCACTGCCAAATGCTTCTTTGAGCATTTCTAAACTCAGTTTGTCAGATGTTCATTGCTTATCCTGTTAATCAGGCAGACAGAGGCACATTTTTCTAGTCTTGCTTTCTACTAATACTACCCTTCCTCCGCATGAGTAATGATTGTAACTGAAGGTTATAAAATCTCATTTAATTCAAATGTAATGCAGTTCTAAAATGGTCCCACTGGGGAGGCAGGTTCAGCAGCTAGTCACTGTTCTGGGGGGGAGCCCTGAACATCCCAGTGCCTGCTCCTGACTTATGAAGTTACATTTTAAGGCCATTTTCTAAATTAATTCTGTGTTTGCCTCTTAGGGTCCTTTTGGTTGTCTCTGCTTAATTACCTTTCTGTCAGATGTGCTGCAATACACTTGTGGGGGCACTTCAGCATCGAATTCTCATTGATCAAGTCACCATGGAAGAGCTGGATGCCTTGACAGTTCCCAGGGTGCCCAGGGGAAAGTTATGCAAGGATGATGCTCAGGGAATGAGCCAAAAGGCTAAGAGTAGATGCAAAGGGGGTGGTACAGCCCCATCAACATCCTAATCCCCATAAATATGAGCTTCTGAAAATGGATCTTGCTGGCAGGTGCCCTGGTTGAAAGGCAGGAGTAAATACAGATGTCCTGCCCTGATCTTCCTGCTGGAGAAGGCACAGAGGGAAGCACAGCATGGTGGTTTCTGTCTCCACACATCTCTTAATGTCAGCTGGAAGAGGACACATCCATCATCTGTCACAAACCCCACCTTTGGGGTTTTGGTTCACCTTCCATCAGCAGTGAAGCAAAGCAATGGTGAGCATTGCTCCTCCATCAGGCACTGAGAAACGGGCTGCAGTGAGCCATGGTCAGCCAGGCATTTCTCAGAGATGAAAGCTGTGCTGACCCTGCTATGCTTAGTGGCTTTTCCAGCACAAGGCAGCATTGCTGGCCAGCTGCCCGTGTGGCTTGGAGGGCATCACATGGGTGACAGAAGGCATACTTGCCCAACCCCTCTCCCTCTGACCCCCATCTTGGACCCATATCTCACTGCTGTGCCTGCTGCTGGCTGCTGGGTTGCCCTCTGGCACCCCACCCTCAGCTTTCAGGCCAGGTGCCAGGGCTGAAACAAGAGCCAGTGAGGGCCCAGGAGGGTTGTGCCCAACCTTGTTCCACTGCCAGCCCCAATGCTGCCGGCCATGGCTGGCTGCCTCGCTGCCCTGGCCACCTCTCCCTGCCCAGGCTGATCTCCCTGGCTGACAGAAGCATTTCAGAGGCTTTCTGTGACTAGATGCTGAAGTTGGCAGAGGTGACATTCAGGAAGCAGCCGGCAGATTAATCCTGGTAATAATCTGTAGTGTGCAGGATGGAATGGAGAACTGACATAGAAAACATCTAATGCTGTGGTTTCTATGGCATTTAAATTTCATCATTGTCTTAATATCTGCATATCAATTACCCAGGAAAGGGAGGAGAGGGAAGGGGCAGAGGTTATGTGGGAGCTACAAAAACAGTGATGGCAATAATCTGGCAAGTGCAGGTTTTACTGCAAAAAATTACGCTGACTGCCTACCAATGCTTTTTTAGCTTTTGCAAGTCCTCCTGATGTCTTTCTCTCTTTTGCTTTGCTTTTTTTTCCCCTTCCTGGATCTCCTATAAATGGAACATGGGCAGATTAGCTGGTTCCCTTTCATTCCTGCTTGTCCAAAATGGGTGGTAAGAATAGAAGGAGAGAAAGGGGGAAAAAAAAACCCAACTCAAAATGCCTGGAGACAGGGTTTGTGGATAAAAACTCACTCCTTACTTTCAGAAATCTGCAGAACCTTTAAAAAGTATTGTTAAAAATAGCAGTTTGTGGTTTTTTTCTTCTTTTAGCAGTGGATGCACAGAACCTAGTGCACCTGCATCCAGCCCTGTGTTCTGCCAGGCAATACCCTGAGGCATGGGGCTCAGGGGCTGATTTTCCTTCCTAAAACAAAGCCCTGTAGAAGGCATTTTAGTGTTGTTAGTAAGAGATGTGTGGCAGCTATCGGACCTCCTGGACACCTGAACAAGCCTTAACCCTCTCATCCCTCCCATGAATCCCCAGAGAGGACTATAAGTGGAAGCAACACCTGATTTCATGACGAGGGGTCCCTGTAAGTGGTGCCTTGAGACCCTTTTTTCCACTAAAAACACCAATATTGTAATCAAAGGGAAAAGGATTTAAATCCTTACCAAACTACACGGTAAATTCATTTATCTGTGCTCAATAGAGGGATTTATCATTACATGCAATGTTCAGGTCTACCCAAAGAGTGTGATCTGAGCTCTGCCATTATATAAAATGAACCACAGTAACTCTGGGGTTTCTTCTTTCCTTGCTTTTTCAGGCTCCCTACTGACCTTTGGCATTTTTTCCCCATGCTGGGCAGAAATAGGGTCCTTTCCATCCTCATTACAGACTTCTGAAGAGCAGCTCTGTCATTGCCATAATACTTCTGTGACTTCCAGTCACACTAAATCCCATGCAAGTGCTCCCATTCCTGTTGCACACTGGCCCAGCAATGCAAAACACATGGTTCCAGAAAGCTCATCACTGGCTACAGACAAAAGTAATGGCCCTTTGGTTCCCTCCTTTTCTCCAGTTGTCTGTAGGGTGATACTTATACCAGAACTCAGCTTTAAACAAGAACTTCGGGAAATACAAAGCTTTAATCAGTAATTATTGCTCTGGATTATCCCTTGGTTCATTTTCATACAAAGCTTAGGAATCAAGCTGTTTCAAAACACAGTGAGTCAGGGAAATGTTTTCATTGCTCATTTGATGACGGTTGGAAGGTTTTCAGTGATTTGCCAAAGAATGGAAAAGTGCAAGGCTTAAAAACAGGTTTTAATAGAAAGGATTAAAGGTGTACCAAAACAGACAAGAGAGAAGTGGCTTCAGAGCCCATCCAAACCCCCCTGATCAGATGTCAGGTGCCATTGACTTCAGCAGACTTCAAATCAAGACCATATTTGTTCTTGAAACAGGTTTCTGTTCCTGTAAACAAAACCCTTTTAACATGTTTAAATGTGTACATGAGACATTAACCTCTGTTCATGTCTGGAGGAGTGAGTCATCTCCCGAGAACAGCCACCATGTCTGGATCCCATTTTCTCTGAAGTCAAAAGGACACTTTCTGCTGATCCAATAGATCCCTCATAGAGACAGTGTCTCCCATGCAGTAGAGCAAAGGAGCAGTATCACATCACCTGGTATTTTCTGTTGGTCAACCAAAACAGTGGGAAAAGGAAAACAGGTCAGTGAAAATGATATGGAGCAATGCACAGCGTCCTTGGAGGACTCTGCAGGAGAGTGGCAGCTCTTCTTGCACACCACAACACACTTTGGTCTTGTGTGAGTGGAGGGCTCTTCTTCTCCTGGCTCTGCCCCCAGCAATCTACTGCTGAGCAGCATGAGACACATCCAGTCCTGTCCAAAGCACAGCTGAAGGGTATAACAATCTAAAAATGAGCATCTCTGGAGATTAAGCATGCAGATAATTGTCCAGTTGGAATCACTGCCCCTCCAGTTACACTGCTCATCAGAGAACACTTTGATCAGGTCTCTCATCTTCCTGCTAAAGGGCAAACAGAACCAAAAGGGCCGTGCCCAGTCCATGGAGGAGTGGTGAGTGCCCAAACAAGTGCAAGATGGCACATGAGACATCACTGAAAATAGTCAGGTGTGTCTGAAGGACTGTGTCAGCCCCACAGGCCTCCTGTTAAACTGTAACAGGAGTTCTGAGACTTACACCAATGTCAATAGAGAAAATAGTGATCTTTGAACAAGTCTTTAGTTAAAAAGTAAATCTGATCTTTTGAATTTCTCAGATTTTCTTTTTAACAAAAGTCTAAGCCAGGCAGCTCTGACTGGGCAGTAGGTGAGGGACATTCAAGGAACATCATCACTCTTTAAAGACTTCTTAGGTGTAGTCAAGAGATGCAAACACCAGACAAATACAGGTGATCTTGGTATCTCTGGGCCTGACTATCTACAACTACATTGCAGGAATGACTTGGAAATATCTCTTGTTCTTCCTTAACCAGCAATACAGTATGAACCCAAAAGCCTAAGGTGCTGAAAAAGTCTGAGGAGAGGTGAATACTCCTACTTGTAACCAAGTGATTTGCTTCTCCTGCATCTCAAGAGGCAACAATGACAGAAAATACAATCAAACTGGGCTGAAACATCCCCGTGGCCTTCGTACAGCACTGTGAATCAGCAGGCCTTGGGAAGATGCCCACAGTTTGTGGCCATGTACAGCTCTGCAGGGCTTATTCACTGAGCCACCAGCTTGAGTGCACTCATGGATGCTTGTGCAGGTCCCATGGGGCAAACAAGAGCCACGAAAGGGGTGTCAGGAGGATCTGAGCTACCTGTAACAAGTTTCAGACTGTGTGGCCTTCAACAGATAAAGCAAATTCACCTTGGAAGAGCAAATAGGTTTTATGAGGTTGTAGAACTGCTAAGTTCTAAGGAAACTTTCTAACTTTCTAAGGAAACTTTCTAATTTTCTAAGGAAAGAAAGTGTAAGTCAATTATTTGGCTTATGAGGACCAAGGCACATGAGCTACCAGCATCTCAAAGGAGCAGGCTTATGCTGCCAAGGTGGCAGCAGTTCATCAGCTCTCTGGAATTTTTGGCTACTGAAGCTGACTTTTGGATGTCCTATCTGGGGTTATCTGGAATATGTCCTTTATTTCCTCCAGTTTTCTATACAATGGATCTGTTTCAGCATTATCAGGCCTCCCATGCCTGCCACTGCCATAAGCATGGCCTTACCACATATTCCTTCTCCTCTCCCTGCAATTCCATACCCATTGTGTCACCTCTTTCCTCAATGGCTGCTTCTCTTCACTCTCATTCCTGACTCAATCCTGAGCCTGGCTGCACTCTCCCTCTCCAGCCATCAATATCACTGCCCAGCTCATAGATGGTGTTCTCCAGCTTTCCATCCAGATCATCTCCTTCTCTCCTGCCCCAGGGATTTCTCCAGAGTCATCCTCTGCCCCAGTCAGCCCTGTATTCTTTCGAGATAATCACTCCTGCTCCTCATGCACCTCGACCTGCCCTGTGCTCCTGACAAC
>JAOEGS010011148.1:0-18845 GCA_025447755.1 Corythornis vintsioides
TCTCCAGAGCTGCTCTCCAATAGATCAGCCCCCAGCCTGTACTGATCCATGGGGTTGTTCTTCCCCAGATGCAGCACTTGCTCTGTCTCTTCAATTTAATTAAATTTCTCCCTGAAAGAAAATATGATTTAAGAAGAAAAAGAGTCCTAGATATTCAGTCACGTGACAGTTTCATAGCGCATCCCAAAAAAAACAGGATAGAATACCTCCTTACCAGAAATGCATACATTCACAAAGTAGAGTTGAGTAGATAAGGAGAAAGATACTGAAATTAATAGACATCAAAATATAATCCACTTCATTTTGCTGCCTCTATCCTAAAGACAGACAGTTGAAGAGTATCCCAGCATGGATAAAACCAGTGTGTTCACCAATGGGTCACAACAGTAAAAACAAAGGCATTGAGTTACAGTAATTGAATGCTCCAGAATAAAAAATAATAGGGTTGGTGTGGGATTTTTTTTTTTCCTGCTTAGAAATGTCATAACCTTAAACATTCTGCAAGCCCACTTGGAACAGAACAGCAGGACAGTTTTCAAGGAAATTCACCATTTTAAGTGCACGCATTCTTTACCTGTCTACAGTAAGTTATTAGTTTGGGTTACTCAAGAGACAGCTCAAGATAATAATCTTGAAAATTTCTAAAAATCTTTTAGGAAGTTGTTCATAATAAACAAATGGTCAGCAACAGATAACTTTATTACTAATATTAGAACTTAAACCTTTAACAGTTAAACACAGAATCATCAAAAATATTTTAGAGGCGAATCAAACCCACAATTCATTGAAGCAATGTGGCCTCTCTTTGATTAGTAGGAGTTTCTAATTGACAATTAACTTTCTCTCAAACGTATATATTAGAATGTTGAACTGTGCTGACCAGTTATTTTCAAATATAAAGCATTAAAATCCACTTCTGTGTTTGACCAGCCAGTTGTAACTAATAAGTCAAAAGTGCCAGTTGGTGGAGATGATGAGAGGAATGTTTTAGAACATTGGCAAAGAGAAAATATTCAAATAAGAAACTTAAGAACATTATGTTTTAAAAATTCTTTTGAAAAACACTATGCTTTTTTCCACCAAATTATTTATAAGTGTGTCATTATAGTTCAGAGACTTCCAATGGCCTTACACTAAGAGCACAGATTGGGGTTGTAAGATCCCACATTAGAAGAGTTAGGTTCAGAGACTTTGCATTTACTGCTATTACCAGTTTAACAGAGAGGAGCTGCTGGAAGACTAACACTTGAAATGCCAATTAAAATCCATGGTCTGTTTTCAAAAGCAACTGTCCCAAACTACTTTAATTCTTGTTGAAAAAATGCATAGTATTAACTACAGAGAAGTTCTTTTAATTTTCTGCAGAACAGACCACCCATGGTATTCTAAATCTAATTTTCAGGGAAGACCATCTACAGTTTCTCTATTAACCTCCCTGGTAATCAAGTCACATGCTGTTAAAAAATTGAATTATACAAATGACTGACAGTTATAATATTTTTTATCTTTTTATTAATCAGTGTAAGGTTTTTCCTGAATCTCAGAAGACTTACAGAATGGATAGTTAAATTATCCTTTAATATCACTCTCATGTGTATATAGGAAACTGAAAAAAACATAGATATTAATTTAACTTAGCATATTAACACTGTTACCTGTGTGAGGTAGGTATGAAACTATTTTATTGACGATAAATTCACCTTTAAGTTTTGCATTTTGTCTAAGAGGCTCAGTTTTTGACACAGTTCAATCGTTTCTATACTTACTGTCCACATTTAAAGATATTTAATTACAACTGTGTAGATACACAAGATCTATAAAATTATAGATTTAGATTTACAATTACATAGCAAGTTACTCTAGAATAACAAAGATGATGATCAGTCAACTGAGAATTCTGTTTCTTACAACTGCTTAAGAAAGTTGACAGGTTATTTTGCTTTGAATATTTTGTAGATTGACTTCTGTTAAAGTACAGAAGTGTAGTCTTTTATCTCCAGAGATCATGGTTCAAATATTTAAAAAAAAAAAAACCTCACAGTTTACCAGACCTCAACTATGATGCTGCAGGACCAGACTAGTACAATTTTTTCTGGGAGACATGAGCTGTGGCTGCTAAACAGCACCATAAAAAAATCAAACATTTCAGCCCATTGCAGCAGACAGAGATTCTTAGGAATGACACCAACTAGCAGTCTTAATGCCTCAGCTTTAATGACCACAGGCAAATTAACTTTTAATTTGTGATGTTTGGGGCATGCATTGTACAAGAGTTTGCTGAATCACAACTTCTCCTGCTCCATTTCTGTAGGCCACATAGAAATTTAGAACTTGCACAACTAGAAGTCTGCTAATATAATGCCATTGACAAACAAGCAATTCTCAAAAAAAAAACCAAACCCAACCAAAAACCTTACCTTGCAGAAAGGTAATAAATTACAGTGGTAGAAACTTTGAAGAATCCATTAAGATCTTACAGATCTGCTCAAGCATAAACTATTTGGATTAATTAGGAATTATTCTCCTGAATATTAGAGAGGCACTGATCATGTCTAAACCAAGAAAAATCAGGTATTTTCATTATAAGAACTACCCACACAACGGATCAGTTGCACAAGACTCAGTAGTTTCTACTTTGATATTTCCTTGAACAAAGAAGGGCAAGGAGAAAGATGCCTTCATGAATACACCTTGGCTAGATGAGAATCTGAGAGATGTTACAGCATTCTGGAAAAAATGAAATGCAGCAGTTATGCTCAGTTAAAATAGCTTCATCAAAAGAACAATCAACTGCTCTCTGACAGTATCCATCATGGTTTCCACAAACGCTGTGCAGTTGCATTGCAATGACTCACTTCTAGATCACATTATTATCTGCTTTCTCTAGATTTCACTCAGCTATAAAACAGGACACAGAGGAAAGAAAAACCCTCTGGAGAAAAAAACCCAACCCACTGTTTTTTCAGTCTGAAAAATATATGCATCTGTATTCTAATTAACTAGACGTCAATTGCTGATCCAAAGATAACTATATGAAAACAGGAGTAGAAGATAAGGTTACATCTAGTATTTTAATCACAGAAATTAATAATTGGCTAGAGGGAAAGAAGTAATTTGAAAAATCATGTTTATCATCTGAGGTCAAGATCAACAAATGCTTATCGATATGGTCTTCATTGAAAGGAAGCCTTAAATTATTAATTAACTGTAGTAATAGCTCTGAAGAGGTACACCTAAAATTCTCCAGTTTTCTAAGTATAGGAGTGAAATGTGACCACTCCCATGAGGAAGGCTCAAAGACAAGATGTTTAATGTACTTCACATAAATCTGTTAGATCTCAAATCTGTAAGTTACCTGTGTCAGGATTTCCTGTTATTTCAATAATAAAATAGCCTATTATTTTCAACTCCAGCAGTAAAAGGTAATGGACAAACCTAAGTATGATACCAGCATATTGAGCATGTTGGACCACTAAGGAAACATCATCATTACAAAACAACCTGAAAGGTGACATACTAGAATGAAATAAAAGTTTTTTATTACAGATTGTTCCATCATTATCTGATATTTTCTGTGTATTTCTGACTACTAATATGTATGAAGGGGAAGAAAGGAGAATTCAGAAAAGCTTAGAAAAGGACAGGGGAAAGTGAGATAGAGGGTACAATACAAAGGGAAAAGAGATGATGAAAATTAGAGAAAAGGGGAAAGGAAACAAAAGAGTGAATGTACATAATTAGCCAAGTGACCAGCTGAAGGGAGCAGTCTTTGCAGCCAAGAGGAGTGGTCAAGGCTGTCACTAGTCATCAGTGTACATCTCTGGCCACTGCTGATTAAAGGTGCCTTGTGCTTTTCTGTCAAGTTACTAGGAACACAATATTTGGTACTGTGTTTGTCCAAGGTTACAACCACAAAGTTCTCATCTAACTTGGGAAAAGCACTTCCAAAAGAAAGCAGAGCAGACAGTTGAGATTTTAATGTAAGCTTCTCTTGCAACACTTTAAAAATCTTATATGTATATTCTTATAGAGAAAATTCTACAAAAAAAAAATAAAAAATGCAGGCATGCCAGACAGATCAATTTAAAATTCATGTAGTTACCTTTCTCTATACATGAAACAAATTTATCTCCTAAAATGAAAGTTTGAAAACACCATTCCTTACTACAGCATAGCAAGAAACTCCTGTTTTCATTTATTTGCACAAGTAGTCAAACAGATGAAAAGGATTGCAGAGTCGGGACTCAGACTTCAAGCATTTTGTGGTTTTAAATGTAAATGCAGAACTGTAAAGGAGAAATTCCACAAATGTATAAAGTCTTGTGAGTCATCCTATCACTATGACTGTGACTGCCCACAGCTACCCTCCAAGAAGAGCATCCTTCCCACCTTTAGCAATTATAACCTGTGCAAGATGCCTTTTTCCTAACATGACAAGACTTAAGATGGTTCCTCATCCGTTTTTATGTCTCCTAGCAAGGAGAGGTTAAGACACATTACAACAATATTACTGCATTACTGAAAGAGGGATCATGGTATAGTGACCCAGTTTCTTCGCTGTAAACACTCAGTCAAATCACCTTTGTCATCTGTAGGAAGGAAGCAAAGAATTAAATAAATACTTAAGTCAGCACAGCCAGCTAGTCATGAAATGTCCCTAAATTTTCCCACTCAGCTGCTGCCTCCAAACCCTTGTTGCCAACTCATACCCTGATATGCTGCTCTCTCCAAGGAGTTATATTTACCTGGATCAGTTCATTCATCCACATAGAGCACTGTTTTTCCAGCAGCCTGTGTGGCCATAACTTGAAAGGCAGTGTACAAACATATGAGAAAGAAACTCCTCAAGCCAGCACTGTCATTAAAACTGCACTGTAATGAAACTATGGCCTAAGTAACTTGCCTAAAACTGCACTCCACGTCAAAAGAAGATGGCCAGAAACTTAATGCTCCATCACATGTCTACACTCTAATTTAAACATGACAGGGCAAGTTTGCTGCCCAAGAACAGGCACAGATTAACCTACATCTGTGACCATGAACTCACTGTCCCCAGAACAGAGTGGCCTTGTTCTAGCATCAAACAAGTACACATGGGCCTGGACAAAGAAAATAACCCCCAGGCTTCTCTGTCTGCTCACCTATACACCTCACCTTATGATACATCATCACAGTGATGCAATGATGACTTCAAGTGTTTAGAGTCTTCTTTTCCCTGTGTCTTTCAGATGGTCATTAAAATTATCCACAGCAACACACATCCTGCATGTCAAAGCTGAGGCTCCTAAAGTCTCTGCTACTGCTAATATTCAGGCTCATGATTTGCAGTCAACTTCCAACTCTTTCTGAAAGCCACTGAGGCTAACAGTGTGCAACAGAGGCTTCCAGAGACATTGCTTTGTGCAGTCAAGCTGTTGTGGGAAAAGCAGCTGTTTGTTGTTGTGGGAAAAGCAGCTGTTTGTTGTTGTGGGAAAAGCAGCTGTAACACTGTTTTAAGAAGACTGGTATGATAAAAAAGCGTATTATTCCTATGTGAATATTACAAGCTTCATTATTTTCTTACGCACATCCTTTAAAACTCTTTCAGAGCCTCCACTGCACCTTAACATGAGGAATAGTCTTATTTTAAGATCATCATGCCTTTAGCTCTCATTGCAAGCTGTAGTGCCCTATGAGCCTTGCTGCACATTTCTATTCAAGATCACACCTTTTGGATAGAAGCTAAGGATGCCAGTATGAAAAATTCCTTCCACCTCATAACCGTTTTACAAAACTCAAAGGTGGTTTGCAAATACTTTCTTGGCATTAAGTCATAAATAATTGTTCTCTATTAGCTAATGCATGATGCCTGCGTTGGACTAATTCTCCATACACTGCCTGAGCTTTGCAAAGCTAAGTGAGCAACTCAAGATCTTATTTTTAGCATAACTTAGCATTTAGATTTCTGACAGCTGAAGCTGACGTAGTTATGGCCTCCTGAAAGAACCTCATGCTCTGCATTATGCTCAAATTGCAGGTGCTCTCTGGAAACTAAAACCTAACAGCTTCACATGAATGTTCTGCTAGCTTTCCTCTTGGAGACAGATCACTTAAATTATAACAACACAGGATGTAAAGTGTGAAAATAGAAATATACTATGTTCAGGTCAAGATTTGTATCTGCATTTAAACCCTGTTCTAAAAACCAAGTATTACTTAGTCTTGACTCTGTTAGAAATCCTTCTATTTTAAATCATGACACTGTGATACAAGAAGCTCCCAGCTACTTAAAGATCTGTTAAACATTTTTCATATTCTGGTATATCTGTCAGAGGCACTCAACACAGAACAATACTTCCCTCTACCTTTTAGAAAATACTCTCTCCTTCAACCCACTCTGAAAGCATTTTGATACTTCTTCCTTCACAGTAAGATCAAGTAAATCTTAAGTTTACACCGCAATATATTGCAACACCTCTTACATTATATATGATTGAAGCACTTTGAAATTATAAATGAGCCATGAAGAAGAGAAATATGCATTCTTTCTGCATTGTGGTGTGTTTGTTTTGTTTTTCTTAAAGTACCTATTTTTATAAGATGTGGAAGAGAACTGGGAAGATATGCACCATAATATTGCCAAGGTTTAAAACAATTCTCAAGTGTTTTTTATTTGCATAAAACATAATTTTGCATGAAGGCACAACAAAATTTATTTTCTCCACTGAAACTCAGACACAGCCATTAAGAGGTATATCTGCTGAAGGTCATTAATCTTTCTTCAGCTTAGAAGTAACTAATGCATTGTCAAGGACTTATCTGGGCCAACAACTATTTCTCACACCTTCTTCAAGAAATACCCTCAAATTTAATTTTTGTAGTGACTGAAGGCAGCCTTAGCTTTCTTCCACTTGATGTAAAAGATTTCTTAATTCAAACAGGTATTCAGTCCTAGAAACTTTGTTTTGATACAGACCATCTGCCTTCCCCTACTTGAAACGCAGTCACCATAAGAGCGCCTAGTTTTTGCCTAGGGATAGCAAAGCCTGATACTTGAACATTTAAATGTTTATTGACAAAATTAATCTCCAAAAATGTACTTTAATGTAAAATACTTGTATTTATCCTTGCTAAACAACTGCAAACATTTCTACACTCCTTGATGCATATGCAGAAGAAATTTGCTAGAAACAGGAGAGTTCACATCAGCTGCTAAATGGTGCCTTATGTCAGTAAATTGCTATATAGAAAAGCAGCAGTAATCCTCTAAAATAGTTAAAATTTCAGAAATCAGAGGAGAATTGTTTTGGGAATGCATACAGTGACTAGGCAGGCTACAAAAGCCTTGTAAATTAAGACTTCAGTAAAACATTAAACACTATATGCTATCAAAATTGTCAGCTACAGCAATGGAACACAAGACAGCTCCCTGTCATTCACTCTCTTCGCAATGTATATGGTGATGAGAACAGAACAGCAGAGAGTTGCTTTGCTCCCCTGAGAAGAGTTAGGAGCCAGTGCTACCCTAGCACAGCACAATTGAACCTGAGCCGTCTGTAGTCTCCAAATATTTTAACAGTTTAAGGGAAGCACACTCTCGTTTTGCACCCTTCTCACGGACTTGAGCTTTTGGTTGCCATCAGAACAACTTTTCACACTCCTCCAGAACAACCACTTCTTCAAACGTGCTGGCAAAAGAGGAGCTGGGCCAGAACAGAGCGAACTAAACCGTTTACTTAAATACTTCATGTACTCTGTGCCCTCTTCAGCACAGCAGATCTATCTCGAGTGCAGTCGATCCTCTAAGCAGCGAGCACCACAGTGTGGGCAGTGCCTGTTAAAGCAGGCTAAGCAAATAACAGAGCAGAGACTGGACTTCCCAGTCTCAAAGCCACTCAAGTTGTTCAGAGATATAACTAGAACAGTCTGTCTCGGGTTCCCTCTGCTGTTGAAACTCTCGTCAGAATTTGAGTCTGCTAACAGCATGAACTAGCATTTTCAAATTTCAGAAGTGCATTTTTTTCTACAGTGCTCACCAAATGAACGACTAGTAAACATTAACTCAAAATTTCAAATTATTTGGAAAAGTTGATGAGAAGGTATCAGACAGTTTGAGCTGTTTTTCCTTACAAAAGCTACCAGCTGCATTTCTGCACTCCACTGCTCAGGGCCTATGGGTGCTTACAATGGGCCTCCCAGGAAGCACGGTCTACTGCACAACGTGCAATATCGAAGCTTAAGACTGTGTAAAATAAGCAAAGGAATCAATCCCTTTTAAATGATTTTATTACAGAAAAAAATAGGCTTACACAACTTAAAAAAAAAAAAAAAGCAGCATTTTGTGACTTCAAAGGTCCTGCAGTGAATTTGCTTTAAGAAATCTTTAGAGAGTAAAGAAAACAACAAACCAAAATGCCAGATCCCCCCAGACAGTATTTTGAATTACTGACCACAGAAGTTGCATGACCACAGCAAAGCCCTTAATTTGACCTCACTTCTGACACCCAGTATATGACTAGGATGCTTCTCTCCTCCATGTGTCTTTCTGATTAAAACTGGAGAAAGATCTGGTGAAAAGGGCAGTACATTTCAAGTTGATTTTTCACCCGTGCAGTCCACATCTGATTGCTAATACAGTTGAGAAGTGACTGAGACATGTGCTTTCCTCCTAACTCTAGCACTTCAGTGCTACAGTTTCAACAGATCCCATTGTGATCTGCTTCTTGCACAGTATTTCTCATATTCAGGTCTGTATCTCAGAAGATTTCTCAGCAAGATATCTAGCTACTGCTGATTATAAACAGAAACAAAAAGAAACACAAAAAAGAAGGCTCATGGCAGAAACAGCTCTTAGCAGTGCAGCAGAATTAAGAATTTATATTATTACACAACATTATAGGAACATCAGTGTTCCACTTAAAGCTGCAGGTTTCCAGCCTGAGCCAAAATTAAATATGTAACTGATCTGTATTTCAAATCTTAAGAAAAAAAAAAATTCAAGAAAACTTTATACTGCCTTAATAGCCCTTTTGACTACCAAGTCAAAAGAAATTTACAGGCTTCTCAGTAAGTGATTTTTATTTAAGAAAAAAAAAACAAACACCACAACAACTCAAGACCTCTACATCATACTAGAAAACTTTCTAAACACATTTTTAAGCATCTCACTCTTCAAGTATATGCTAAAAGTACATGTCAAAGATTCTGCCAAGTAAAATAAAATAAAATGAAAAAGCAAGAAAACTTAATTCACTGTGTACATCTAGTTATAATCACAAAAAAAAAAAAGGAAAAAAAGGCAATTCAGAGAAGGAAACAAGAAAATACAGAGGATAAAAAACTGCATCAGACATCTGATACTCAGTGTTCTATGAACTTTTTTTCTCCCCTCTTTTCCTGAAAGACAACAGGTTGGACTTTAAGACAATGGCTTTTTCTGGATAAAAAACATAATAAAACAAAAAATCCTAATCTCCTTAGATATTGTTTATACTGTTCAATAACAAAAATCTTTGAAACCAGGCATCTAATTACTGTACTCTGTACTGTAACATGAAGCCAGCTGTTACTGAGCTACTTAAACAAAAGAAACAAGTTCTTTCCTACAAGGAAAAAAAAAATTGCAGTTTTCCCTGGTTATGATTCATATCAGCATCAGGTTTACTTGAACATAGAGCTTATCTATTTAAGCTTGCCCATGTCTCTTATTTAAAATTCCTTAATTTAGTGCTAGAAGCATAGTAATTTCTTAGGTGATCAAGCTGCCTTATAAGAAGGACATTATAATCTGAACTATACAGTAATATAGCCTTAAAAACAAAACCAAAAACCTGCCAAAATCCCAACATGAATAGAAGAGGAAATGTAAATTTTGTGTCTGTGTTATTCTCAGTGACATCAATGTCTAAGGCTGCTTTATAGCTTATCCTTGGAGATTTTAACCCTGGACACAAGTTAGTCCTTTTCAGTCACAGGGTTGTATTAAAAGCAACTTTTATGATTAAACAGGTAAAAACATTAAACTGACTAATCTCTATGATGTTAATATTATGCTCCATTAACTTCCTCCTTCACAGTAGGTTAACAGTCTCAAAAAGAAGTATCAACACCAACTATGTCAAAGATATATAACAATCTGAATTAAACACTGTATGACAAATTTACACCATTCTAAAAGCTTGTCATCAGAGAGTTATGCAACATAGAGAGAATGTTCATATTTATGTCTTCCTTTATCAAGTTATTATGTGGGTTCAGAAGAAGATCATTTGCACTTTAAGTTTATGTAAGCACTCATACAAAACAATTTAACAGACAATCCCATTCTAAAAGGTTTATAATGCAGTTTTCCCAGTATTTTTAACTGCTGAAGCACTAAAAGTCTTAATTTAGCATAGAATTCCCACATCCTATATCAAGTAAACATTCTCGACTGCCAATAATTATTACATGGTAAAACAGTCCTCTAACTCTAATTATTTATATTTAACTTAAGAAAATATAAAATTTGGTTTTTTTCAAAATGATCTACAACAGGTAGAATATGTGACTTCTTCCAAAACTAAGTTGTCTTTAGCTATTAAGCTCTGAAAGACTTTAATCTCTTAATCTTTTAGTTTTCAGCCTGAATTTTATATGAGTGAGTGTTTAGCTGGGCTGTTATTAGGAGTAGTTCATACATACAATAAAGTCAAGAAACATATTGATCACACTGTTCTAGAAATGAGCAATTTAAACCACTTCCAAATAACAGTGTGGAAGTGTGCCTGCAAATTTCTTCACTTTAAATTACTCTTTCTTAATCTATTAAAGACAATTAAGAGAACATCCAAGGGGCTTTTTTCGGTCAATTTCTGAGAAACTTTGAATACATGCAAGTCAAAACTACCATAATGCAGACAAAAAGGTCCTCTTTTGTGAAGATCATCAATAAATGACTACCTTCAATAAATAAGTTGATTTGGAAATTCTAGAGATTTCTTTTGCTAAACACATTAGTCTTTTTTCTTTTCCATTATGTCTTTCTGTGTAAGCTCTCCATCTGAAAGTTCTGTGTATTTTCCATTCTTTTCCTCCTCTTGTTCTTCCTCGCTGCCTTCATCCGTGAGCTCCTGATCACCATTCTCCTTTTTAGATGTCTCATGTTCATCTACCCCTCCATCTGTATCAGCTGTGCAGATTCCATAACACATAATGCTGATGACCCCCAAGGGCAACCCAAAGAGAAAGCAGCCCAGAAGTGGTGAGCTCTTGAATACAGACTGTTGAAACACAAATGTGAAGTAAAAAACACTTTCAGTGAATATACAAAGTTACAGTATTTCTTCTCTGATTAATCTTTGTAATTTTTCAGAAACATTCAAAATGCTCAGGGATCCGGAGGGTCTCTCTCTCAGTCTCTGGGTCAGGATCTCTTAGTGTCTTGTTCTTCCTCTCTGGGGGGGTTCTTCCCCTCAGAGCACCAAGGAGGACTTGGTCTACACTGCCTTCGCTGTGTTCCTGAACCCAGTGCCAGAATCCAGCTCCGGAACACAACTCCCATTTGCTGTGGAGCCCTGTCTGGGACTCTCCCTGTGCCAACTCCACAGCATCAGTGACAGTGACATAATCACCATCAGGGGGGTTGGGTTTGGTACTGGTTTTGTACATATTTGAATATATTTCATTATTCTTTTCATTTTCATTAAATTGTTCTAGTTTCCTTTTCTAATCACTAAGTCTCTCTCCCTTATTCCTTTTCTCTTCCCCTGTGGGGAGGGAGGGGGTTTAGAAGAGAGTGTCTGTTATCAATCTGGGCTGCCCTGACCCTAAATTGTGACAAAAGAGCGTTAACACGATTAAGCAACCAGTTTCCTTCTCTTTGTGTCTTATTCTCAGAAGTTGCTTTGAGTAATATGGGATTTGCAGAAAAATTAGACACATCATTAGACAGCTTCCTATACTGAAGGGCAGACAATGGCACACTAGGAAGAACTTTGAGTTCAGAAACTGAGGGCTAAGTGTTGCACATTCACAGAAGTTTCTAAGCCACTCACACTGAAACATGTGAGTTTCAGTTTCAATTCACAGCAGGTTTTTTGTTTGCATAGAAGGGAAGAATTGGATTTATATACATCTTCCCAACAAGATTCTGTCAAGCATAAGTAACTTAAACCAAAGATTATTATTTATGTTAAAACTACACTAAGTGCAGTATTTATTCTCCTTATGCTGAAGCCAGTTAGACTGAAACTGAAGGGTTCTCTGAACATGAAAAGTGCTATCAATTTCAGGGAAAGGATAACAAAAGGGTCAAGGAAAAGATTTTTAACTTCCCCTCTTCTACCCCTTAAAATACATGTAAGCCTAATAGAGGAGTAAAAAAAAAAAAATAATTAGTAAACTAATGTTGTGTTGAATATTCATCATACTTCAAAATATTAACAACTTCAGTCAACAAGTTAATTTGGCTTAAACCTTGTCTGTATATATATACACCTATAATATATACACACACACAATATAAATATTTTAAAATCTTAATATTTCTAAACCCTCTGAAAATATTTGCAACTTGATTGAAAAGGCACCATCTAATTAACAAAAAATAAACCTTACCATTACAGTAGACTTGGCATCATAGATAATTCTCTTGATTCGTTGCAGAAATCCGTCACCACCCTGTGCCTGAAATTTCAAATGGAACCATGTCAAAACTGCTGACACTTTTCAGTTATGATTCCAAAAGTTCATTCTTCAAGACCTTGCAATCTTAAGTCCCTTTAGAAGGAAATGAAAAGTAATTATTCTTGCATCTCCTGATGCTCAGATACTCCATCTTCTCAAGTATGGATAAACAGTTCAACAGGCTCAAGAAAAATCTCTCGTTTTAAACAATCAGTGCAAACTAGCAGGTGACTGGCAGTCCACTCACTAATCACAGAGGAGCACTAATTAAATTTACCAACCCTCCTGATGTACCTATAGAATCAGACAGATCTTCTCAACTTACCCTGATAACATCCATTTATGGGTTATGACAGAAGCAATTAGACCAAAACAACAAGGAGATGTGAAGGTGTTATAAAGAAAACTCGTGTCAAACAATAACACCTAATTTAGCAGTCTTCCAAAGTAACTACATGAATCCCAACACAATTTGTTTGTTGAACAGGACCCAGTTTTCACCTACATTGAGTTGCCAGAGAAAGAAATCTACATTTTGGAAGTCAATTGATCTGCACTTGACCCTGACCAAAATACCTTAAATTACAAAAAAAAGCCCACAAAGATAAAACCAACTCATAGAAGGCTACCTATGGAGCCTTACAGAAAATACCATGACTGTCAAGGTGAATAATCCAACACTTTCCAAGGAAGGGAAGACTTCTCAGAAACTTCACTGTGGTTAAGAAAGTCTGCATCCTATTATTTGTTTACCAGCACCCTTTGAAAACTGTCATTCCTCCACAGCTATACAATTTCTTCAGCCTGAACATAGCCAAAGTAGCACCATTTTAAATCTATAGACATCATTTAGCTTAAAAGAAGTTACATCCTGTATTGTCTGTCTTGTATAAATGCTCTCACATACGTACAGAGATGTGAATTCAGACAGACCATTAATCAATGCTGAAATACTGCAAACAAAAAGGTAGAAAGACCTAAGTATCATGATGGCAAAAAACACAAGACATCACAAATAAATTTCCTCAGAGCTGAAAAACAGACTGAGACCAATTTAATTTGTTGTTTCAAACGAAAGGATATACTTAGAGTCAAAGAGATGTTAGCAACATTAATTCAACACAATAAACCATTAAGAAAATGAGAATTGAAGACCAAAGAAGCACCAAGTAAGTTACAGGATTCTCTCTCACCTTGTAACTGGAAGCATGGCCAATAAAGTCATGAACCACATGCAAATCCACCTATTTTATGTTGCTACAGCAATGTGTTAGATTAAATAAACCTAAGTATCCCATACGACTGAAACAATCTATATCATTGTTATTACCATCCAATGACCTAAAACTGCTGGCATAAGGAATCAGCTACTGAGCAAGTATTCAATATACAGAAAACTTGGTCTTAAACCAACAGAGGCTTCCCCAGAAATCAGACATATTTTTTTTTAGCATTGCTTCCCATTGTGGCAAAGCCTTCTTGGCCCCTTAAGCACAAATGAAGCTCCATGATCTCTCCCCTCATTCACACAACACAGCCTCCTGTCCAACTTACAGTACACCAAGGGAATATGCAAAAAGCTCTCCACTTACTAGTGACACCAGTAAAAGGAATATCAAAAAAAAGTCTGTTAACATTATGCTCTAAAAATAAAACAAAAGCAAAAACAACAATAACAAATAACCACTACAAAACACACACAAAACAAAACAAACAAACAAACAAAAATCAAACAAACCCAAAACACAAAAAAAACCAACTTGCTTTCTATAAGAGGTTCTGCAGTCACCAGAGTGAGCAATGGCACACCTCAAAAATTCACAATCACACATTCACTGACAGCACCCCAGACAGAAGAGACAGACAGGTCAGGAAAGTAAAACATGTGGCGTAAGAATCACAGTAACCTATTTTTTTCTAGTTTAGATCTAAGGAAATAAACACCAAACAACATATTCCAAGTGACAATGGAGACTTACTTCAGCTGTCCCATCCAAGATATTGTTAATAAACTGAACCATGTCTTCTGTGTTCTCAATGTGCCTATCTGGTAGAAAATACTGCTGATTGGAGGTGTTCAATACAACAATGGTAGGGATTGTTACGTCACTGGAAAGAAAAAACAGAGTTTATATCTTTAAAGAACTTCCATGTAGACACTGAGATTCAAGTAATTCCTGCAGCATTTAAAAGTGTGTCCATTAATCTTCACTTCATGTGTGTTCCTTATAGCAGTTCCTTAAAGGCAAGATGGAAGAGAATCACCTAAATGGCACAAGCATGTTTCAGATGAATATTTTTTTCCTTTCACATCTGTGTCAGCAATGTCACCGAAGTTTATTGCACTTTACGTATCCACGGTGACTGCAAATCAGGGAATTTATCACTTGCCAACTAGTAAGACCCCACAGACAGTAGCCTTGGATATGAAATGTACCATTAAGACAATACATTAAGTGCAGGGAGGCAGAAGTAAAATCTACACATTCAATCCCATCCAGTCATGGTCCAACTGCTCAGCTCTATCAATCGACCTCCACACGTCAAGTCAAAGGAATGAGGCACACCAACTAAAGTTGTTCTGCATCTCTTTAGGTAAGGCAGATGAGCTATGGTGTTAGGGAACAATTATTACTTGTCATTTGACCTTCATATGCATAAGCATTTCTTAGTATCACAGAATCAGAAAGAAAAATAAAATAGTAATTTTAAAAGATCTGAAATTATCTGTGCAGATAACCCAGCACAATATACTCTTCAAAATAGCCCTAAATTCAAAATCAGATTACATTTAGGAAAATTTAATACCACAGAAGTGTATCATTCAAGAAGAAATATTTAAAATACATTAAGTAAGGTGAAAAATCCCCTGTACTGTTTGCTAGTTCTGCTCATAATAAATTTAAATACTAGGTGGTGTCCCTTCACAGAAGCAGCAATGCAAACATTGCTGTTCTACATTTTCACTCATCTCATAGTGTCCCACCCATGTATATTTGTAGTCCATGTAATATTGATGATTATTTCAGCCTTACCTGTGCCTGTCAATCCATAATCAATTCTCAGGAAAATAACTGTTTAGTTTTATATCAAGATTCCCATTTTCCTTTGTAGTCAAAGAAATAATTCTATATTTCCCTCACACCTATTTATGTGCTTTGTTTAATTAAATTCAATTACAAATCTAGAAGTGCAAAAGTCTAATACTTTTACATGAAAATTTTGTAGATGTCTAGAAAACTGAATACTGAGACTTCAGGTGCAGACCACGTTCCCAGTACTCAAGTTGAAAACACAATGGCACCTCAGAAAATGTAAAACTGACTATGGAGATAAATACTTTAATACTTTCAAGAAATTTTTAACATCAATGAGTGACAACAAAAATCTCCAAATACAATTTTTTCCCCGTGACATTTTTGTTCTCTATTATGAACAAACAAGTACAAGTAGGAGGCCATCAAACCAAGTCAGGTATTTTTGCAAGTGCCTGGTAACAATTTATCAGCCCCTGCCTGTTCATCCCAGCTAAAACAGAAAAAGTTATTACTTGGATGTAGAAAATACCCTCCCCTCTGAGAAAAAAGTGCTTATATTGCATTAAACATTCTGTAACTGAGGTTCTTGAAGCTGGTTTTAGAGCAGCTGAAAGGTAAGCTATATGGAGACATTTTATGTTTTACAGATTCATACATTTAATATGTTTCTTCTATGAGCTGAGTAATTAATATTCCTCATATACCCACAGCTGACATTCTAATGATGCCACATAACTATCTTACACAAAGATGTATCTTTGCTTTTAGTAAAAATATATAATATTCTCTATTATTCTTTTCTGCAGTTTTACCTATACCATTTCTAATATAACAGAAGCATATTCATCTACTGCTGAAGAAACAGATAATTATAATGTCTACTAACAGACCTACATCACAGTTCAGAAGTGTACCTCTATCAGGGACTACTACTTCCATGCCCACAAACTGTACAATATTTTGTCCTTTGTGAAGAAACAGAATTTGTTTCTAGCGTATTTAGCACCAAAAAATAAGTATTCTGCAATAGATTTCTCACTATACCAGCAGGATTTTTATTTCCACTTGCTGCCATCTAATGGAAAATGGATGTACTTGCCAAACAGTTTTACTTTAATTACTTCAACTAGTCACGTGAAGAGCAGCTACTTATAACACTAAACATATTTTGCTATTTTTTTCTGCTATTTTCCACTTATGCAGGAAATGCATATGCTCTGTTTAGAAAATAGTTCTAAGCCTGTAATTTAATGGCAATTTCCCATGTACTAGTAACAAATTATCAGGCATTTTGCAGATTAATTTAAACAATCCAGCTGAACTGATCTGACCACTTGATCACCTTAAGTGGCAGTTCTGTCTTCTGCTTTATCACCTTCCTCCCAGTTCGGGTACTCAGCAGAATACACAGTGAGAGATTTGATGGCTTTGTTGGATCAGCAAAATAACTTCCCTACTCATCCTGCCAAAAAAGTGAACACTTTTCTGTCAGATAGAGGCTGGAACAGCTCAGCAGACAGACAGAAGAGCTTGCAGAGGAGAAGCAATTAGTGAAGTGAAAAAGGTCTCGCTTGTGGCCACTATAAAACACTAGATCAATCACATCACTTAAATTCCACTGAGAGGCAGCTGGTTCTAAATTAATTGTCTTCAAGTGTTAATCTACTAATATCCCACAGAAATAAGGACCTTAGGCCTCCTGAATCCCCACGAAACTCCTAGAATTTTTAGGGACACAAACCCATACTTCCCAAGAAAGGGGTTTGGAACACTTACAGAGCAGCCATATTGACCCTCATTTTTCCTTTTTTTTTTTACTCAAAAGGCCAGAGGAGACCAAATAGTCAACTGGTAATGCCAAGCAACTTAAAGCTCTAATTATGTGGTTTTAGGCAAGGATCATAGT
The DNA here is from genome assembly GCA_025447755.1 of Corythornis vintsioides. NCBI lineage: Eukaryota > Metazoa > Chordata > Aves > Coraciiformes > Alcedinidae > Corythornis > Corythornis vintsioides. The sequence continues at coordinate 17,590 of JAOEGS010011148.1, forward strand.
AAGGGCAAATGCCAAGCATCTTGTTAAACTACTTATATATTTCAAAATGTACCACGTATGTATCAAATGCAGACAGCACCTTCCAAACATTTCATGCTTCTCTGCAAAGGCAGATTTCTATGCATGTCTGGAAGAGGCATCAAGAATGAAATGTGCCTCTCCAGAAATAAAACCTGTTATTTGCATTTCTTATTATAAATTGATATAAATTTTTGTCTAGCACCACGTAAATTTAATGAAGAAAATATAAGCCAAACAAAATCCACAGCTCTAATAGACTAATTAATTTAACCAGAGTAGAACTAAAAGATAAACTTTGTCAATCAGCATTATCAATAAGCCAAACTTCTAAGATGAAATTATACAGTTTAACTTAACAAACAACTGACACTATTACTTGTTGAAATCTGAAGATAGCCATTTTTTTAACCCAAGGAATTATTTGTAAGATTGGTTTCAATTAAGTATAATTAGCAACAAATAAAAAGAAAAAATTCAAGTAAGAATTTACTTACTCCATTAGTAAGCTATTAATGTAATCATTTCCATCCATATGGCCAAATTGGAAATCCCTGTAAAAGCAACAGTGAAAAACAGAATGGTTAAAAAGAAAACAGATTAGTGGGTTTCAGCAAAAGTTCTTCCTTAAATATTTTTCCCATAACTGAAGATGGGAACACAGACTAAGCAACATAACAGACAATCTACAAGACAGAATACTCGCATTAAATGTCAGTATATGAATATAAAAGGAGGCACTAGAACATGTTTCATGTAGAGAGGGAAAAAAAAAAAAAAAAAAAAAAAGACTGCTGTCTTAGAAAGGTTAAAGCAGATCTTTTAAGACATTAAGGTACCACGTGTGCTGCCTACCTGTGAAAGTGATCCCGATAATCTCTAGCAACTTCCTGAATAATAGACTTGAGTCTGGAGGGGAGAAAAAAGGGAAGATAATGAATATAATAACTGATAATGCAGAATATAACTCTAAAACTACAAACAATGAACTTGAGCTATCCCCAGCAAGCTGCAAATAGTACCTCAACAGCAATAAGGATCCATATTCACCTCATTGCTCTTGCTGGGATTCTCAGGGATGAAAGGCTGTCTACCACAGCCTCAACATGAGAAAAACAGACACATACTCAGGCTGCTTCACTCTATCTATCAATTTAAGAAGAGCAAGTGTAAGGTGCTGCATCTGGGGAAGAACAACTCCATGTATCAGTACAGGCTGGGGGCTGATCTATTAGAGA
>JAOEGS010011150.1:3504-45005 GCA_025447755.1 Corythornis vintsioides
GCCTCTCCTTTTGATCTTGGCAACTAAAGAAAGCCTGTTTGACATCATTCTTCAGCAGACAGTGATGCAAAAGCAGGTGATTGTGGGTGCAAACAGAAGGTTAACAGCACCTATAAAAAGAAGAAAAGCTCTTTGCAGTTTCTCTTTATGAAGTAGATTAAGAAAGACTGCAGTTTCTAATTATTTCTTGCCAATTTCCTACTTTTCTGTTCAGGGAATTTATTTACAACTGGAACTTCCCTGGTGAAGACCTGTGATTGACACTTGGAACCTGCACAACAATTTTCCATTTCCCCCCAAACTGTGCCTTATGCCTTTTTTTTTGTTCCTTAAGTAGAGCCTCTGTGTGTTGAGTGATCAGGACTGCTCTGTGTTGCTTCCTCTGAGCTTATGAATACCCACTGGAAGTGGGGCACCATGACAACTACTTTGAAGCCCTGGTGCTTCTGCTCAGTTGTCAGCTTTCAGAGTGGGAAGGGTGAAAAGCCAGTTGCACTGCCAAAAGGCAAGTGACCTCTCCTTTCCCCATCCCTTACTACAGAGGCATTGTTAGGTTTCCAGTTCTACAGGTTTCTGGAGGTTGTGGGTTTTTTTGGAGAGGGAAGAGTGTGGGTTGGTGAATCACGTCTATAATACCCAATTGTTTTTATTCATTGGCTTGTACTGGGCTTGAAAAGCATAACTGATACTGAGAACTTACCTTTCTTTCAGTAAAGATGATGTGGAGAAATGCAAACAGAAGGATTTACTGGAGCAGATGATGGCAGAAATGATTGGAGAATTCCCTGATCTTCATCGAACTATTGTCTCGGAACGAGATATTTACTTGACCTACATGCTGAAGCAAGCAGCAAAGCAGATAGAACTACCTCGAGCTTCAGAAAGTAGGTGTTTTACAGTGCTTTAAAACCAGCAAGGTTTCCTTGTGCACTAGTCCAAAGTTCAGTTCTCCTCAGTAAATCTGGGGTGTTGTGTTCACGTGTGCCACACGTCACGTAAGATCACAGTGCTTAAAGAAATGCAAAGGGGTATTTCTGTTGCAGCCACCTCCAGCAGTAGACTCCAAATCATGGCTCCTTTCTCATTGTGCTGTTTAAAACTGGAAAATACTGATTGCCTTTTGAAGAAGTTGACAGGCTAGACAGCTGGTTATTAAAGCACAGCATGGGACAGTCTAGGCTTATGTTGTCTAGCTCACTTCCACCCTGCTTGCTACCTCCCCAAATTCATTGTCAGCTCTAGCTGCTCAGGAGCACATTTCATGCTAAATTAATTCTCATTTCAGTGTTCTTCATCATTTTCTTATTAAAACTGGGCTGCTAGGAATCCTGATGAAGTGGCAATGACAATGAACAGTGTGACTGCATGTGTAGGTAGAGACCTATAGAATAACTGCATTTCTCTGGCCTTTGGAAGTATTTTGCTGCCATATGTGATCTGTATGCCCTTCCATACTGAGGTGTGGGTTACCTCTTACTTGCTATCTTAAGAAGATACTGTTTGTAGTCCCTTCATTGTGGATCTCTAACACAGTTTAATGACTGAAATAATAACCTGTGTTCTTGCATCTCCCATGCCTAATGCTACCTCAGTGCTGCCTTCAGAAAGTTCATCCCACCACAGTGTTTCAGCTCAGTTGGTGTGGCTGGAGGAGACACAGAGGAGCATTGTTACCTGGTCCAGAGAGCAGGCTGAAAATGTAGATTTGTTGTTGGTCCTGGCTGGGTCATGAGCCATGAGAGGAATTGTTTAGCAATTCCCCTGCTCTTTTTTATTTTTCCCTTTAAATCTACCTTCTGAAAAGCTCAGTCTCTGGTTCACTGGTTTAGTGAATGCCTATGAAACTGGAAGTGGTTTATATGCATTGTGAAGGGCTTAAAACAGAAGACAGGACCATAAAATGACAAGAATGTGAGGGACTACCTGACTGACAGTCGTGTGTCTCAATCTTTTAGTTAACAAGAGACTGCCACAGACTTATGTTTAGAAGCTGTGCATTTTTATTGCATGCAAATAATCTGTTCTGTGCATTCATGCTTATGAGGAAAAACCAAAAAAGGCAGGTGATACACTTAAGATTCATCATAAAATACCCCACAGTTCAAGTGGACCAAGTTTCAGGCAGGGCTTTAAACCTGACTGGTTTGAATCTTGCCCAGAAGTAGACAGGAGCATATGGGTGGAGGATGTGCTGTGGAGAGCCCATTGTGCTGAGTGCTGTGTCTGCATCTGCTGGAGTTGCAGCTCTGATGTAGAGCAGCCCTAGAACAGGCTGGGGGAAAGGCAACTCCAAAGAGACAGTTTGAAACCTTATATAATAGCTCTGGTGTTTTCAATACAGTTTTGTTTCATTTGGGGGGGGGTGGATGGTGCTGCTTCTACTTCTTCCTGGAACAATCAAGCAGGAATATTTAAAGTAAGACAGTGGACTTTAAATGTAAGACAAAAATATTAAATATATGTAGATGTTTTTCCCTATAGGAAAGCAGATTACTATTCCTTATAAAGTTCTGTGAATTGTTTTTCTCATGGTGTGGTGCCATTTCCTCACTTGGGGAGGGGTAATCCCCAAACTTTCAGTACAGAAACATGCCCCACACACAAGGAAAGGAACAAAATTAATTAATTTAGTTGGTATCTGCTGAGCCTCCCACCCTGAGGCTGGAGTATGAGCCCTGGGTAGGTCTGTTTACTGAAAGAAATGTTTCCTGAAACTCCAGAATCTGTTCTGACTTCTTCCAGACTTCCAACTTAAGAGGCAGTGAGTGAGAAGAGCTTTTAAATTTTTATTAAATAAAATTAAATTTTTATTAAAGCTTTAATATCCAGTCACCATCTCTTGGAAAATTGTTTTGTAATTTCTCATGTTACCTATTTATTTATAGCTTGAAATGAGTTCTTTTATTATGTGTTCCTTTCTGTCCATCTCTTTTTCTCAGCTGAACCTAGAAAATACATCCCAGCTGTTGTAGTTGGTGTTGTTGGGATGGGTCACGTACCTGGAATTGAAAAGAACTGGAACTCTGACTTAAACATCCAGGAAATAATGAGGTAACAATCATCCTTTTACACGTTGATGCAACAGCTTCTCTTGCTAAAAGACAGCTTGGTTGGTTGGCACAGCTTGAAGAAGCACCACTTAAATATATAAAATATATTTAATTTGGATGTAGCCCTTAAACATGAACGAGCACATTGTTCATTCATACCACGTGTGTTACCTGAATGCTTCCTGCACTGTAAGGGGAGAAAAGATCCTTGTTGTGATTGGAAAATGCCTGTTCTTTCCAGCTGTGCAGCTAACACTGGTTTCTATTTTTTTTTCAGTGTGCCTCCTCCATCAGCCTCAAGTAGAGTCTTCAAATTTGTCATCAAAGCAACAGTTTTTGGACTGATGGGATACGGCTGCTACCGGATAGGTCAAAGGACAGTTCAGTTTATTCTCTCCATGCCAGCAGCACAGAACTACCTTCAGAAGCTGACAGAAATAAGGTCTCAGCATTGAGTGGAGGCACCGTGTGAAGAAAGCAGCTGAAGAAGGGTGAGAGAGGCTGTTGACACATGGGAACTGGGTTGGGAGAGCTCTGTGAGGCTCCCAGTGAGAGGGGTCGATGCTGAGCACCACTGTCTATGAAAGGTTTGATCCTGAAGTTCCACCAGCTGTTCTACTGAATAGGTTTTGATTCCTGGCCAGGTGTTGCATGAAACCACACAATTCCAGTCTGGGGTAAAAGAAATCTGTATTGAAATGTATATATTATATATATGCATACTGTATATATAATATATATTCCTGGTGGGTGTAGTACAGAGTGGATGTTGATGATTTCTTTTCCAGAGGAACAGAACAATACAAAGAACTTAACTGGCTGCATCTGCTCCAGAGTTCAGGGACCCTTGTCTTGAAATGATTCTTTGCTTTATTTCCCCCTTGGGTATGAGAACACATAGTGGTCATTTCTGGTGCCAGACATTTCTACATGTGATTTAGAAGGACAGCTCCTCAGTGTCTGTTTTGTACTGAAAACACAGGCTTTTTTTTTTTTTTTCTTAAACTCAAGCTTTCCAAATGTTTGCAAATTGTCCAGGCTGCCATCCACACACTGCTCCAGTTTTCTACAGGCCTTACTGACTGACAGAAACATTGCCATGAGATTGCACCCCCTGTCACCACCACCAGTCCACTGTCTTTGTCCTGCTACAGAGACCTGGTGTGTGTCAGGTGTTTACAGGACACTCTGTTCCTAGAGATTAGCTTCTTGCAACTGTATTATTCAGCCAAATCCTGCTGGATTCAGTATTGGAAATGTAAGAGACTAGAACTACTGCACAATTTACTTTTGGTTCTCGGACCTTCCATGATTGGGACAAGAAGTCTGGAATTGATTGTACCTGCCCCTCAGTTTTGATCCATGAAAATATTTATCAATGTAATTTTGCAATGGGTGAAGATTTCAATCTATCTAATTGCAATGCAGTGTTCAATTGAGTTTTGCAAACCAGCTGTAGCATTTTATTTCAGTTACCTCCAGCTTATACATGGAATTGTGGGTACTTCAATCTGCTGTGATCTTCTTAGTTATCCATCATCAATCTATTTTTATTTCTTTTTTTATTATTATTTAACCCTAGGTTCACATTTCATGGCAATTTTTGGTACCCTTTATAGAGATTGTCAATGATTGTAAAGTGCCCTCTGCAATCAGCTAGTCCCAGTTCAACCATACAAACAATTGTCATCTCAATGCTGTCACCTGATGTGTTTGGATGGAAGGGTCCTGTTTGCTCCTCAGGCTCATACAGCTGCTCCTTGCCTAAAGTGAAGTTACCTGATTTCTTTTGGGAATGAAAGATCAGAGCCAGTGTGTAAGGCAAGAGGAGGAAAAGGTGATGTTTGGTGTTGTTTTCAGTTGGTCCAATCAAACCAACCAACTGCTTGTAGTAGGGTGTGTTTCCAAAGCCTTGTGCTGGAAATCCTTCCATACAGTCTGCTGTTTGCTGAACATTTGTACATGTCTCTTCTGGGCAGTGTTGTGTCTTTTCAGCTTTTTTCATTGCAATTAAGGGGCCTGATGCTGCTCTGTGATGCCATTGACTGCTGGGAGCTGCTCTGGCCATGCAACCTGATGCTTTTCTGCCTTGCACTTGGAAAATGAGTGCAGCAAATCACTGAAGTGCATGTTTATCTTCCAACCTGTCGAATCTCACCCAGTCCTGCAGAGCTCTGAGGACCATGTTAGGGGCTTTTCTGGATCCAGGCCTTACAGATGTGCAGGGAGTAATCCATAGCAAACCAGAATGGCAGTAATTCCTGCTTCTTGGACACAGAGTGACAAGGACAGTGCAGTCTGTCAGTGCTTCAACCACCAGCCATCTCCAGAGAGGAAAAAGCAGCATTTGTAAACAATTTATAGAGTACTTGAGTGACTGCCTGATTTTTAATTCCTGATAATTTTTTTTTTAAAGGTTTAATGCATTGTTTACAATTAAACAGTCCTGTTTGAATAATTCTATTACATTTTATGTACATTTTTAAAAGAGGAAAGCAAAAGTTTAAGCTCATTCTTCTGGCTTTACTGACCTACCAAAATACTGTTTTGTTGGTGGGGGTGTTTTCTTGAGGGAGTTTTTAGCTGGTAGAATTCAATATTGATGTTTTGCTTTAATTTATCTACAGATATTTGAAAAGCTCTGTAGATCTTTGATATCTGTGCTCAGGTAATTTTACACAAATGAAAACAAATCTAAGGTAAATTGTAGATAATGAGCCTTAAACTTGGGTGGGACTAATGCTAAATGATTGTCATGGAGCATTCTTGCAGACTTAATGTTTTCTGCTTTTTAGCCAGAAGTGATTATCATGTAAGTTGTCCAGTCATTATTCAGTTACTCTCTCCAGTTAATACCTTAAGCCTATTGTTTCACTGTTGCTTTTTGTTTTGTTCTTTTGGTTTTTGGTTTGGTTTGGGGTTTTTTTTTTGGTCTTTTATTTTTTTATTTTTTTTTTTTTACAAAGCATATCAGCAGATTCTTCAAGGAGCCTGTTTGTGGACAGAGAATTTGCAATTTAACTTCCTACTTTTGCAAACTGGCAGATCAAATGCATGCACTGTTTACTCAGTGGCACTGGAAAGCCTGATGAATTTGCAGAACTACCAATCCTTTCAGTCCACACAAGAATGTTTAATGTTGTATATTCAATGTGTTGTACTGTTCATGTAACAATCAGCAGTTTAGGTCCATTCTTTTCTGTTCCAGTCAGTCCTTTCAGTGTTAACAGCATCTTGTAAAAAAAAATATGTTGAATTGTCTCAGCCCCACCTCAACCTTACGAAGCCATATTGTATTTTTTTGGTGACATGTACATCTGTTTGATGCATTTGTACATGCAATATAAATTTGAAGTATTTTTAACAATGTGTGCCTTTACTCTAAAGTGATTTAAAGTAAACAACAGTATGTTCTATGATATAAAAAAATAAAATATTTTAACCACCTTTTTGTTGAAGGCATTTATTTTTCCTTATTAATCAGTGACTTTGAGAACACACACTGGTTAGCTAGCTGCAATACATCATCATTTCACCATCCAACACTTTTTTTTTTCTGACAAGAATGTCAGCTGGAGTCCACTCCTCCCACTGAAGGGCATCTGGGTGTAATGCTGAAGGAGGGAGACTAGTTTACCTCCTTTATGCCATCAGGTAATGGAGGAGAGGATGAGTTTCCCTGCCCTACTGAATAAGTAGAGAGACTGACTCAAAGTCCAGAGGTAGGCAGGGTGAGTTGACATCTTTTGTTCTTGCTTTTGTTTTAATGTCTCTCTAGTGCTCAGTCCTGCAAGTTGCTGATGGCCTTAGTCCCAGTCCAGCAAAGTGCTCAAACACTGGCCTAACATAAGGCACAGTCACTTGTGCTTCAAGTGCTGCTCTCTGCATGGGAATTAAAGACCTTTGAAGTGGAAAACCTGTTGAATTAGTGGGAAGAGGAGTTGAATCTTTCAAACTGAGCCAGGTAAATTACTTTATTTAGAAAAAAAACCAAAAGCTACTACTACTAAAAACCCTCTATTACTGAAAGTCCATAGGATGAGCTGTATTGCACACAGATAATCTACCAGCTGAATAATCTGCTGATTGTACACTGTGCCTGATCCAGGGAGACAGGACTGCACTTGGCTCCACACATGTACAATCAAGGACCATGGACTGACAACGTTCTCTGGTTGTACTTGGGAGCTGCAGCTCCAAAGAGGTGCTGGGTGGGCAGTGTGGATGGAAAAAAAAATATTTCTAATACTGTAGTGAAATAGTGTCCAGGGGGCTGGCAGCTGCCATGCTGGACAGTCTGAGCTGTCAAGCACTGCTCACACAGCCTCAGTTTGCACCCCCACACCAGGCAGGCAGCTGCTGCCTTTGCACACCCCTCTGTGTGTGCTGCTGGCCTGGGTCACACTTGTGATGTGTCTTTTTCTACACTGAATACCCAACCAAATTAAAGGGAGTTTATTTTTGAGGTGGATTAACAATGGCCAGACTTCCACTGGAAGCTGTTTGTGTGTGTGTGTGTGTATTGTGAACCATCTAAAAGGCACTGAGACCAAGTTATCTCTCAGTGCCAGCAGTAGTGGGAACTACAACTGGAAAAGAAACAACACACTGTCACTTGTATAACTCTGAGATACTCCTGTACATATTTTCCTGTTTCTAAAAGTTAAATAAACTTTATTTAGACTTGAGTGTTCTGAGACTTGTTTGTTGGTTTGTGGTTTGGGTTTTGTTTGTTTTCTTGCAAGATGTGGAATGTTTTTGCAGGAGAGGGGTCACTTTTCCAGCTCTGATGGAGTGGATTGAGGGTGGTGCTGAGATGTGTCCTGCAATAGCTGTCTTGTATGCACGAGTAGCTACACAGGTACCAAGCTGAAACCAGGCTACTGACCTTTCAGGTGAAAAACACATGGATTTTGGGTCCATTTGTATGTGAAGGGGGATAGGGAACAGCTGAAGCAGCTCTCCCTGTTGAGCAGGTCCCAGCTGAAGGGGTTGGTGGGTGCAAATGAAGTTTTCTAGACAGCTCTCTGCTCTGAGGAGGTGGCAGCAGCAGAGAGGGGGGCTGGCTAGGGAAGAGGGTGACAAGTGAAGCTGGGTGTGCTCTTCTCCATCACAGGACCCTGCCCTTGGATCCTGGGCTAGCTCCATGCTGGGGGCAGCTGTGGTGTGATGTGAACAGCCCCTTTTGCATCTTTGCTCTTTTGGCTGTTGATTTGGGACTCCAGTGGGGTTAGTTTGAGGTGGGGGGGAGATCCACACTGCCACCTTCTCATTTGCCTCCTCCAAGATCTCCCTCTACTTCTCACTTTGTCTCCTGCCTTGTGATTACAGCCTGAGTTCTTTGGAGCTCAGACACGGTGTTAACTTTTATTTTGTCATCTGACTGAGCTGGAAAATACAATAGTAATAATTTAGTGCCATCTATTGGCTGTAGATGGTTTAATTTATATGTCTGGTTTTAAGTGCAGGTGCCTACTCAACTGAAGTTATTGCTGAAAGGTAAGTGTGCATACCTTGCAGAGGTTTGGTTTTGACTCACTGATACTTATACTCCCCTGGTATTAATTGAAACACCACCAACCAGGAGCATCCTGAGTAATTACTGATTTGTAGCATCCACCTACTTCTTGTGGCTGATTGGATTGATGCTTGAGAGACAGCTTCTTGATAACTTGCCAAAAAAAAAAAAATAAAATTTCACTTAAAATATTAAAAAGCATGATTATGTTACTTCTAGAGTACTTTATGGCAAATACAGAATTACATTGCTAGAGAGAACCTAATGAATCCTCATTACACCTTATTTTGTTCTGAATTACACTCATATTTTGTTTTCACAGCTCCAAAGGGAGGTGTGGCTCCCTTTCTCAGACCACTTAACACAGAACTGAGGCACACTGTTTATTGACTGCTGAGGAAACTATCAAACAGAATAATCAATAACCTAAATACATTGATCAAGTTCTATATTTATGCAAATTGTAAGGCACAGCTATGAATTAACAACTCTCTAGTGAGCTTTGTAAGTCAGTTTTGTGACAGTCTCAAGGTGCAGGTTCATCCCTCACAACATAGGGCCAGAGACCTGATGGAGCAAGTCCAGTGGGTTATCCCAGGTGATGCTTCCCAGCTTCTCAGTGCTTCAGTCTGCAGGTCAGTGTTGCTACTGGTCCTCAGCATCCACACTCCTACCATCAGCAGGCCTTTTTTTCAGTGGACTTCAGACCTCATCCTTCATTCTTTGCCCTCAGGGCCCACCTTTTTGCCACCTCCTCTCCTCCACCCAAATAAACAACCTGCTCCCCATTAACTTTCCCCCCATTAGGTTTTGTTTTGCTATAGACATACCAAACTGTGGCATTTCAGATGCCATTATCCATGCAGTCACAGCCTTACTGGCAGGGATATCCACCGTGGGCAGCCTTGCTCCCCACAACTCCCCCACAGGGTTTAGTTTACCTCTTGCAATTATTAGACACAACTATTCCCCGTTAGCCTTGAACCCTGTGCAAACTGACCAAGTGCTAGCAGGACCTTATCTCCCAGTTTACATACTGGAGAGAAGCAGCAGAGACACTGTACAACCTTCTGCCAGCCCTCCTGGGGCCTCAGCTCTGTGGGGCTGTGTGCTCCAACAGGACCTCCTGCTAACAAGTCACCCCCTGGTATGTCTGACCTTCTACAAGGTCATTCAGACCACTCTAGGTGCTTGTAAACTCAATCCCTTCCTGCTGTCAGGATAGCAATGCACATAAGATGTACATGAGCACACTCTTTCCTTTTCAAACAAGCAAAGCATATAGAGAAGAAAAAAGGACAATGTGACTTCCATCATAACTAATAAATAGAAAATTAAGGGCATTAAGTGCTACATAGCAGTAGCTTTTGGAAACCAACCTGTGGATGTCACACCAATGGTGTACAGTTCACAGTTTCAGTCTCTGGTTCAGACAGTTCTGACAGCAAGGTGATCCTCAGGCTTGCAACTTGTCTGCTTTCCAGTGTCAATTCCCTTTTTCATACTGTCATGTTGTCTGAACACCTCATCCCAGAGAGGCCTCTCACTTCCCACTCATCATTAGTCCTTCAGTCTGGAACAAACCCCTGCTTTTGAGAAAAGGCAAAATAATTCCACATCTTTGGTCTTCTGGACTCAGAGGTGATTACAGGTAGTACAGGTGAGGTGAAGCATCCACCAGCTGCACTGGTGCCCCAATGCCAGCAGTAGTCCCATGCTGACTTGTTCCACTGGTGTGAGACAGCACCCTCCTGTGCTCCACAAACCACCACAGAACTGGTACATGCATTTCATGGGCCATTTGTAACAGCAGTTGGAGAAACTTCCCTTGAAATAATGATCCCATTGTTGCACTACCTATTGAGAACAAGAACTAACCCATCTGAAAATGCTGGTTTAATAGCCAACAACTGATCTTGAGTACAACAGATAGAGATAATAGTTAATGTAACCTCTTATAGTTTATATTGCTTTGTTTTCTAACTTGGCAGTTGCTTTTACCAGGTGCTCTTTTTGGCTATTGCAGGTATTTGTCCCAGCAAACAACCTGTGTACAAATCAAAGTCACTGCCATTTGCATAGAGTGAATCACAGAATGGTTGAGGTTGGAAGGGACCTCTTGAAGTCATTTGGTCCAGTCCCCTGCTCCAGCAGGGTCACAGTGAGCCAGCTGCCCAGGACTGTCTCTGGATAGCTTCTGAGTACCAAGGATGGAGGCTTTGAAGGCAGAAGAGGCACAGCCCATGTACACACAGGTCACACTGGTGTATTCTGGAGCAGTTCATGCCTCACACAGCAATTCCCCATCTCACTGGACTCATGGCTACTGTCCTACAGGGCTTGTGGACACTTGTGGATGGTGTGATTGTACTTTTGGTTATACTCAAGTGATCAAAATGAAATCTGCACCATTTGAACAACTGAAAACATAGCAGGTGCTGGAACTGCATCCCCTGTTACTGCACTGGTTGCAAAGGTACCATTTGTATCATGTGCAACTTCTGTGTCTAACCCATTTTGGGATCCCAGCTGAAAAGCTGTTTTATTAGTTCCATCTTTTTGTCCAGTCCATGATGTCTTACAGTGGAAGTCAGTTAATTCTGTTTAATCCTGTAGTTTTTCTCCCCTACCCACAACAGGGTCTCTACTTGGTTTACTCTTTTTTTTTTTTTTTTTCCCCTTCCCAGTCCCAATATTAAAACAGATTTAGCCTGGAGTAGACTGATAATCCAATAGTGTTCTCTCTGATCCCATAAGAATTAAGAAAGTAACTTCCCACCCCCATTCAACAGCTCTCACACCTCCACATAGCCCTTTCCCCCTGCACACCAGGGCAGTGAGGTGGAGGTTAACCCACTGACACCAGGGGCTGGGACTCCTACTCTTTAAGGTCCCTTTGCGGGCACAGCTTTCTCTTCGGGACTGCAGGTTGATAACTCATCTGCTTCAGTTTTTCCCTAATCTCCTCTTGCTTCAGCCCCTTTTCCTGAAAGATTTTATTCATTTTGGCAAGTAGAACTCCCGTGGGCTGACTATCGAGCTCTCTTTCACTCAACCCCTGGCTTAATAAGTATCTCCAAATTGCTCCTCTAGGAATGTATTTCTTCTTCTTTGTCTCCATCCCATCCTTCCCCGTCCCATCCTTCCCCGTCCCATCCACTCCCATCGGGATGCTCACGTTCTCCAAGGTAGCCATGCATTCCCCAAGGGGGCGGCCAATTAAAGTCGACCCCAGGCTGATGAAGAACTCCTTGTGCTGCTCGGGAGCCCGGCAGGCCAGCACCCCCACGTCCCCCTGCTCCACGTTCACCCCAAAGATGTCAAAGTCGGGGGTCACCGGTTTCTCCCTTTGCTTTAACACCCGGAGCAAGACGTTCCCACACACGTAGGCTGACGCCTCCTGCACGTCCTGCCAGGGTGCACCCCCCGTGTTATCTTTGAGGAGCTCATACTCCCCCAGATTTCTGATCACCAGCCTCAAGATCTCGCCCCCCGAAGTCCCCTCGGCGGGCAGGGCTCTGATAATCGCCCCCACCTTGGGCCACGGCAGCCCGATGGCGGCCACCACCCGCTTCGCCCCCTCCAGCGTGAAGGGCGAGCACTGCTCCAGCGCCCACAGCCGGTTCACCCACAGGGGCCACCCCTCGTTCTGCTTCGTCCAGAACTTCGGTTTCCCGTCCCCTCCTGCCCGGCCTCTCCTTCCCTTCGACGGCTTCGCTTCCCCAGCGCCCGCGGTACCTTCCCCCGCCACCGACGACTCTCCCTGCGCCTCCGAACTCCAGCCCTCCCCGTCCCTCACCTCCGGGTCCCAGTCTGCCTTACTGAAAGCCGCCACCTTCTTTTTGTCCAGACCCTTCCCCAGCGACATCAGGGTACCCAAGCACTGCACTTTACTCCTCAGCCGGGCGTTCTCGGCCGCCTCAGCCCTCAGCTTTTCCCGCAGCTTGCTCAGCTGCTCGGCCTGCTCGGCCAGCAGCGAGCTGTCGCAGCGCAGAGTCAGGACATCGTTGCGAGCCATCTGCAAGCTTGTCTGCAGGTTCTGGATGCATTGATCCTTCTCTTCCACCTTCGCCTGCAAGACCCGGGCCAGGTCGAACAACAGCCACTGCAGCGCAGAACACTTCTTCTCCCCCTTGGGACGGTAGATGGACACGTAATTCAGCCAGTGCTTTTCCGCGGCTTTCAGGGTGGGGTCCTGCCCAAGGACCTGACAGTCCCACGGGTCCCCCCCGTGCTCCAGCATGGCCTGCACCAGCACACCCCTCTCGTCCTGGCTCAGGGAGCTCTCCGGCTCATCTTTCTCCTTTAACTTCCCTCCCCTCGTTAGCCAGGACATCTTCAGGGCACCAGCCCGGCTAAGAGGCTGGGCAAATCCACGCGTTCCACCGCGCCCCGGAGCTCTCCCTCTTCAGACGGGGAGCCCAAGGCAGAGCCCGTCGGCTGATCAGCGCCCACGGCACCCGAGCGCTCCTTTGCAAAGCGGGTCGAAGCCGCAGCGTCCCAGGGGTCGGTTTTTATACCAGCCAACCCTGGTAGCGGTGCTCGCTGTGCGCCACACCCCGCCCGGTTCTCCGCACCCGTCGGGAGTCGGACGGGCCGCCCTCCCCCGGGCGGAGCTACCGCCGGTGCCGCCCCGCCTCTTGGCCCGCAGGCGGGCGGATGGCCGCGGCGTTGCGCAGGGGCGGCCGCTTCTCCGCTTTGCTGTCGACGATAACGGTGGCGGGCCCGGCCCGGCTCGGCTCTCCGGGCTCTGCCATGCGGCAACCCACCGTTCTCCCGGCGGGGCCGGGCGGCCCCGAGGGCGGCGCTCAGGCGGGCGGCGGGGGCTGGCTGGGCTCGCTGCGCTTCGACAACCTGGCGCTGCGCTCGCTGCCGGTGGACGCCTCGGAGGACGGCGGGCCGCGGGTCGTCCCCGGCGCCTGCTTCTCCCGGGTGCGGCCCAGCCCTCTGCAGAACCCGCGGCTGGTGGCCATGTCGCTGCCGGCGCTGGCGCTGCTGGGGTTGGAGGAGCCGGAGGCCGATCGGGAGGAGGAGGCGGAGGCCGAGGCAGCGCTGTACTTCAGCGGCAACCGGCTGCTGGCGGGCTCGGAGCCGGCGGCACATTGCTACTGCGGCCACCAGTTTGGCAGCTTCGCGGGGCAGCTGGGCGATGGAGCCGCCATGTATCTGGGCGAGGTGCTGGGCCCGCGGGGCGAGCGCTGGGAGATCCAACTCAAGGGCGCCGGGCTCACCCCCTTCTCACGGTAAGGCCCGGCGGGGAGGGGCGGTGGAACAACCCGGTGGTTCCTGCTTTTGGAGGAGCAGCACCCCGGGGAATCCCTTCTTCTCACCGGCTATGGGGGTCTCGGTTCGAGGATAGGCTTCCCTGCTGCTAATTGGATTAGCAGGTGTTTTTCCAGCTGGTTTTGTGCCGAGAGTCACTCCCTCAGGTCGGCTCTTAAGCCTTTGTTGGATTTATCTTCTCAACTGTAATGCTTAAATGCCAAACCAGAAGGTGGCAAAATTTTCCTGTGGAAAACAAGACTGTAATTGTGTCTCCTTCGGGTGAGATGTTTCCCCCCTGGTTATCCAGAGGTGTCTCCCCTTGAGGAGCTCTCAGCCCGTGGTGGAAGTGGGGACAACAGTGTGTAAGGGCCACCTGACTGCTTGCTGACATAGTGTCCCATGCCAAATGGTATTTAAAACGTAGGTATTTGGTTTATTTGTGCTGCTGGTCCTTCTGCCAGCAGTGCCTCTCCTCCACAGGAGGGAGAGATCCCTCAGGATGGCGTACTGCCCAAATCCCTGCAAGGGGTGGATGTCTTTGTTGGTTGAGCACTGCTTTAAGTCTTCCTGAACAATTTTTCCCACTTGTATGTCTTATATTTTCTATTCCATCTGTGCACGGGCTCGGTTGCACCTTAGTTTCATACATGTGGTGCTCTGAAGGCCTTCTTCATGTCTCTGAATGTTAAGGAAATCCCAGTGAACATCCCAGCTGTGGTGGTAGCATCGTAGGGTTGCCCAGGGCAGCTCTCCTGCCTTCCTGTGGCTTCTGAAGTGCTGGGAGCATGGGCTGAGAACCAGCCCTGCCTGCTCCATTTGCTTGGTATCTATGTAATAAGGTAGTTTGCTGTTTGCTCTTCAGGTTGGGTTTGGATTGCAGTTTTCATACAGACCTATAGTTAACACCCCATTTCTAGATCACTTAGACAGAAGGATTCAGGTTAATACAGTTTCAAGAGGCATAACAGTAGCTATTTTATTAAGAAACCAGGGGTGACTTCTACAATAAACCAGCTATACTCATCAAAATATATTGTGTTTGAAAGACTGTCAATAAAAACAACAGAGTTAATGATTAGAAGGGATATGTGTAACTGGAAGGTTCCTTTTCTTCCATTCATTGCCAATGTGTTGTGCCCATCTAGTTGAGCTTTAACAGAAGCTCGAAGGTCCGGGCTTGATTCTCTGGCAAGCACTTTGTTGTGTGACTGTGGGCAGAGATGGTTCACTTCCAGGCTTCTGTTTCCCCCCCCTGCTCAGGGGGTGGCAGGAGTTGAGGAGACAGGCTGAGAGCTGTCCTTGTCTCCTTGCTGCAGGCAGGCTGACGGTCGGAAGGTGCTGCGGTCGAGCATCCGGGAGTTCCTGTGCAGCGAGGCCATGTTCCACCTGGGGATTCCAACCACCAGGGCAGGAACCTGTGTCACATCTGACTCCAGAGTCGTCCGTGACATCTTCTACGATGGAAATCCCAAGAGTGAAAGGTGTACAGTCGTGCTGAGAATTGCTTCTACTTTTATAAGGTATTTTGTTGGTTTTGTTTGTTTTTTTCTTTTAAAACCAAGCAGAGCACTCTTAAAATTCCATTGAAAGTGTGTTTCTGTAACAGCAACATTTGCATCTTTCTTTTTCTGGAGGTTTGGAACTCTTTTGCCAGGCTCTAGGAAGCTTGTCCAGCTGATGGCTTTGTACACAGAGAGATGAACATGAAGGTTTTTAGCCTGGCAGAAAGAACTATGTTCTGCAGACCTCAGAAAAGATTTGTCATGTTCATGCCCCCCACAGAATACATGTTTTTTTGCTACTGGTAGTAGTGGTGGGTTATAGTTCTCCCCTCAATTCCAAAGCAGTTCTAAGGTAGCACTGTCAAAGTTTGGGTGTTGCTTTCCCTGGCTGAGAAGTTTGAGGCTCCTGCTCTGGCACAAGAGGTTATTTGTTTCGAGTTGCACTGCTTCTTATGAGGTAATACAGTATAGAGGAGGGTGAGGTGTAAGGAATATGTGCCTGAATATATATGTGGAAAAGTCTATCTTGATGTACAGTCTGGTATTATTTAAAATAATATTTTTTAATAATAAATAATTATTTAAAATGTAATAGGACTTATTTAAAAGTCCTATTCCTGTATATTTACACAGGCTAAGATTATTTTCTGATCTTTTCTGAGATTAATCAACTGTAATGAGTTGGTTTTCAGTGCTGGTGGGGTGTTGGCCTGTCAGTTCAGTTAGAGGTGTATCATGTACAGTCTTCCTTGCACTGTGTCACTGACCCTCACTGAGGTTGTGTCAGGATCTTGAGGTGCTTTCATCTCTTAGTTGATCTTGTGAAACTCGAGAGTTGTTGTGGTGTTGTTACAACAGCAGCAAATGTTTCTGTTACATGAAATGAAGTTCTTAGTACCAGATAATGCTCAACCATGTTTTTATTCTTTTGAAACAGGTTTGGTTCTTTTGAAATTTTTAAACCTCCTGATGAATACACGGGACGCAAGGGTCCCAGTGTCAACAGAAATGATATTCGGGTACAGATGCTGGACTATGTGATCAGCACTTTCTATCCAGAAATCCAGGAGGCTTATTCAGACAACAGCATTCAGAGGAATGCTGCTTTCTTCAAAGAGGTAAGAGAGATCAGGTTCTCTTCATAAATCCCTAGTGGTCACCTTTTAGGAGCTTCATCTGCAAGCACAGGTGACTGGAGGCTGTTACTACCTTGTGTCATCCAATTCCCTGAACTTCTCTTTGAATAAAACATTATTTAATAGAACTGCCTGCAAAATTGATATTGATCAAACCAGTGAAAGCAGGTTAACCTTTTTAATATTAAATCATGATTTCAGTGCTCTGGGAGAGCTTCCCAAGACTTGTGTCCATTTGCTGACAGTGTTTTAGACAGCAAGGGGGCAATGCTGGCCCTGGATGCTGAATGATGAGTTGACAGCACAGGGGCATCACTTGCAAGGCATCATCTCATAAAATCCTGGGAATGTTGAGTCACTTCCTGTCTCATTTTCCACATTACAAACTGCAGTGTTGACTGCAAATCACTTCTAAGTGAAGGCTTTAGAATTGAACTGTTTAAAGGCAGTCAAGCACTGCAGCTTGCCTGAGAAAGCTGCAAAACCTTCAGCTTTGGGAATGCTAAGATCAGGTGAGATAAGTACAACTCAGTCTCAGCTCTGGTGTAGCATCAGGTCATTCTTTGCTGGCCTGGAGGAGAAGCTGGGTGGCAGACAATAATTTTGAACCCATTTTCAATTTAAGGTCTAAATTTCACTGGCAGCATTTGATGCATTCACACCAAGCCCTCCAGCTGCCACAGATTGCCCTGCCCCTGGAGTTCTTTCATCCTAACCCTGGTGGCCAGGATTTATTTTGTTTAATTTTTCAGTGTGACCACCTTCCTGGCACAGAGCCATTGTTCAGGGTGTGTCTGTTGCTGATTTGTGGCATGCCAGTTATCAGCTTTGGACAGGTGTTGCTGGGTGCCAGCTGCCCTGGGAAGCAGCATTCAGGAGAGATGGGTGCAGTACCAAACACCAGGTACTGTCAAGAGGAGAAGCTTGGCATCTCAAAGTCAACAGAAAACTTCTGTTCCAAGCATTATTTGTGGGGTTTACTACCTGTCAGCTCATCCTAGGGCAAGATTCTTACTATTTTTCTTCCTTACCTGGCTGCTTGTGTTTAAAAAAAGGTAGATGGAAAAAATCTGTGTTTGAAGGCAGAGGCATAACACTAACATTTCCTTTGTTTGGTTTTTAAACCTTAATAAAATACACTTACACTGCAGCCTGGAGACAACACTTGCTTTAAATTCCTGTACATTTATAGCTATTTGGGAAGATAGGTGATTTTAATTATGCAAATAGTTTGATTTAAAAGTTGTAGGTAATGACTAAATAAAATTTTTACTTACAGCTATTCAGTAGAGTATTTATGAATACCAAAGTTTATTTAAAAGCCAGGTTAGCTTCCTGAATTTTAGTTTTCATAGGATATATCTAGTTGACAAATGAGCTAATTTAATTAAGTAGAACTATTATTAAATACTTATTTGAAGAGTGGGGCACATGCAGTGACTATAGTTAAGGATTCTATAACAATAACTCTAGTTAAGCAACAGAAAAACTGCAGTGTGCTTCAGTGAAGGATTGCATTTAAATAACGTTGTGATTCTTGGAATATTTTTACTTAACCTTGTAGCTTTTTTCCACTCTCAGCAAACTGGGGCACCCTGCTTATTAAGAGGGAGTAATTTTATGTGTAAACCACCTACCTACCTGTAAATATCAGGTAAACCAAATAACCAACTTCACACTGGGCTTTGTTGCATATAGTTAATTTAATTTTTTTGGTTTTACTGACTTCCAAGTGAAGCATGGCAGGGAAGAAGAGGAGGCAAACCAGCAATGAGGCTGAGACACAGGAGGAGAGAGGCACCACAGCATACTGCCAGGATCTGCTTCATGGGAGCTGTGGAAACATCAGTCCAGACTAGGAAAGGCTTGGGACTGCAGGAAAATATTGGAAATACACTGTGTTGAGGAATAAAAAGCCCCTAAACCCCCCAGTTCTCTTGCAGGTAACAAAGCGCACGGCGAGGCTGGTGGCCGAGTGGCAGTGTGTTGGGTTTTGCCATGGTGTGCTGAATACAGATAACATGAGCATTGTGGGACTAACCATTGACTATGGCCCCTTTGGATTTATGGACAGGTCAGTGTGGCACAGCTGTTTGAAAGGTGTGTGGGTGTTTGTGGTGTGGAACACTCCTGATGCTCACAACTGTAAAGTAGATTTATTAACTGTAAAGTAGATTTATGAACCATCTTCGTGGCAAAGTGGATTCAGTTAGTTCTGGTTGTCCTGTAATTCTTGGTTTTGATTTTTTAGCTATGTTCACATCTCTGACTCTTTATTCTTGTAGCCTGTGGGGTTTCTCAGTGATTGTGAGGGCAGGAAAACATCACATTTCTAATGGGAAAAGCATCAAGGAGGAGTGTTCCCTTTCCAATTCTTCAGTTTTCTAGAAGACACTAATAAAAATAGAACCTCTCACAGTACTGGTGAGAAGAATTCTCATTTTTCCAGCTAGTTATCACTGTTTATTTTTTTTAGGTATGATCCTGAGCACATCTGCAATGGGTCTGATAACACAGGACGTTATGCTTACAACAAGCAGCCAGAGATCTGCAAGTGGAACCTGGGGAAACTTGCTGAAGCTCTGGTTCCAGAGCTGCCCTTGGAAATAAGTGAACTCATCCTAGAAGAGGAATATGATGCAGAATTTGAGAAGCATTACTTGCAGAAGATGAGGAAGAAACTAGGCTTAACCCAGCTGGAATTAGAAGAGGACAGTAAGCTGGTGTCTGAACTTCTCGAAACCATGCATCTCACAGGTTAGTGAGGAGCACAGAAGGTCAGTATTTCATAGCCCAGCAGTTCTGTCATCAACCCAGAATGTAGTTGGTATCTTGTGCAACTACATTGTCAACTGAGAGAATAAAAAACTGAAAAATAATTACCTTCTTGTGAACTGTGGGGCAGCTGTTCCCACATAGACTGTTTTCCTCATGAATTATTAATTGCATTGCTCACATCATTCACTTTTTCAGGTGGAGACTTCACAAATATTTTCTGCTTGCTGAGTTCATTCTCAGTAGACTCTGATCCTTCAGAATGGGAAGACTTCTTAGGAAAGCTTACAAATCAGTGTGCTTCTGTGGAAGAACTGAAAGTTGCTTTCAAACCACAGATGGATCCAAGGTAGTCCCCTTCTTCACTTAAATGCTTTTGGCCTGTGCTTGCAGCTTCAGTGTAACTGTGATGAACTTGGCATGCTGTGTGATAGTTGACTGATTGGAAATTTCTCTGCTAAGTAGAAATGATTTATAAAGTAATTTTCTGCTAAGTAGAAATGATTTCACTAAGTAGAAATGATCATGATCTACAGCAGTGTAAATTCTTCTGTGTGTTGTGACTGCTGAATGCTCAGCAGTGACTTCAGCAGTTGGCCCTTTTTTTAACTCCACTTTCTCTGCTGACAGAAGCACTGAGTGTGCCAGATGATGAAGTGATACAGAAATATTTTAGACAAGAAATGCATTTGAACAGTAATGCTACCATGTTCTGCCAGTGTACTGTCAGCAAATATTAACTTTCAGCCACCAGTGTTCAGAGCTAAGTGTAACCTAAATGTGCACTTGGGGCTCTGAGGGCTGTGTGGTGCTACCCATCCTCATTTGATGGGCCATGTTCTGCAGTACAGCTACTCTCACTGTGGGGAAATAGTAAACTTTGTTGAACTGCTGCTTTCTGACAGTGATTGCAGCAGTTGTTCACTTTTCTTGGAGCAGTGGAAGACAGGGAATGAGTATCACCCATTAATTTTTCATATTTTTTTCCCAGATGGGGGGGGAAAAAGCTTAAAGTGAGGGTATTTTGGGTATGTTTTTTCTGTTTAATAAGTGTTCAGTAAAAGTAACAAATGTAAGAAATTCTTCAGCTTTTTATGTGTTAATCCCATAGTTAAAAACTTGCAGAAAGCAGGGGGTTGAGCCAACAGACTGGTATGAAACTTCTTCATTAAAGTTTGGTGCTATGCCAAGATAATTGGCTGTAGCTATTTACCATTTTAGAGCTATTTAAGTTTCT
The DNA here is from genome assembly GCA_025447755.1 of Corythornis vintsioides. NCBI lineage: Eukaryota > Metazoa > Chordata > Aves > Coraciiformes > Alcedinidae > Corythornis > Corythornis vintsioides. The sequence continues at coordinate 23,988 of JAOEGS010011150.1, forward strand.
GTGATGATAGACTAAAGTACCTGGTGGATAATGCTTATTTAATTAAGTTCCAGGTTTCTGCTACTTGGAAACTGTTGAGCAGACATCATGTAATATGAAGATGGCTCCTGTGTGATAGAGATGAGACAATATTGTTTTAAATACTTCAAGCTTAGAGGAATGTATAAAGTAGCTATAAATCATCATGGTACAGCTTTGCAGGGCAACACTACTGTGATAAAATGAGTGTGTATGGACTTTTTATCACAGCACTTGGATATCATAGAGCTGGGCATGTCAGATATGTCAATTAGATTTGCATAGTGCTTGATATAAACCCAGAAATCAAAGCACTTATCTCTGCTTACTAAAAATAAGAAAATACAAAAAAGTAAGAAAATACAATCTGATCTAATGAGCTGTCTGCTTGAAGACAGGGAATGTTTCTTTTCTCCCTTGTTCATAAATGCATTAATAGAAAAAAAAAATAGTGTATTTTGATATGCTGCAACTTGTTTGATGTTTTTTTGTTTTACTTGATGCTGTAGTGCCTTTATTAGTCCAAGAAAAAGAAAAGTTAGCTAACATGGTATTGAAAAATCAGGTGAAGCTGTTATACAGCAGCAGCTAACCCAGCCAAATGTAGAAGATGTGGTCCTAGTCATCAAACTTGCAGCAAACTTTAACATCTAATGTGTTTGTTCCTTTTTATTCCCAGGCAACTGTCAATGATGCTAATGCTGGCTCAGTCTAACCCTCAACTGTTTGCATTGATTGGAACCAAAGCCAATATCAATAAAGAATTGGAACGTATTGAACAGTTCTCTAAACTGCAGCAGTTAACAGCAGAGGATTTACTCACTAGAAATAAAAGCCACTGGAAAGAATGGCTGGAGAAATACAGGTTGGGCTTCTCAGTATTTGCAGCAGTGTATTGTATGTCTGCATTTTATCTGAGAGCAGTGTGCCTGTATCAAAAACAACATCTCAAGGAGGGTGGGAGGGTTGGTGCATGCAGCTCAGAATCTTATCTATTGCCAAGGTCAGCAGCTGTGTTGCTGTGGAAGTTCAAAGCATCTTTTTGTTTCCTAGATTTTTGGGGAGGGTTGGGGGTGTAGAAACCACCTAACATCAAATCTAGTAATAAAAGTGCTTCAAGAATGTTGATTCTAGCAGAGATTAATTTCAAGTGTGAGCTTTGAAGTGCTCAGTAACTACAACTGACATCTAAGAATTTTTTCCTTTTTTTTTTTTTATCAAAGTAAAAACCTATGTTTTCATTTAGAAAGCAAGTTAGAAATATTCTTAATCAGAGGAACTGTAAATGAAATCATGGCCAGGAAAAAAATGTCTAGACTATTCTAATAACAACTTAAAAGCCTAAAAACTTAATGTTAGTAGATGATTTTAATTCTTTTATACAGAAAGCATTAGTTGTTCTGCTGCATGGATTAGGGACTCCTTTCTCCCACCTGCCTGCCTGTGACCTTGTTCTCCAGTGGGGCTGAGAGTTTTATCAAGTATTCCTGCTAAAAGATAGCTCAGACTGCCTCATCTGTATTTTATCAGCACAGCAACAGCTTGAACCAGTAAACACACAAATACTTGAAAGCCAGGCTGTGAATGTGGTGGGTTCTGCAGAGCAGGGCAGCTCAGGTTCTCAACCTGACTCCTCAGAGATGTGTCAGGACCCACCCAGGGCCTGTCCTGCTGCTGCTTTTGAATCAAGTGGTGGGAGTTACTCTGCTGTTGAGCTGCATTTTCTAGGCTGAGGGGATTAGAGGTGATGTAATATGTATTAAGAACTGCAAAACAAGAATCTCAAGGCAAGGAAACGTGTCAGCTTTGGTATGTGATTCTTGATTCAAACTGGTTTTTTTTCCACTTAATTTCAGAGCCCGTTTGCAAAAAGAAGTAGAAAATGCTGGTGATGCTGCTGCCTGGAATGCTGATCGTGTGAAGGTGATGAATTCAAACAATCCAAAATATATCCTGAGGAATTACATTGCCCAGAATGCCATAGAAGCAGCTGAAAATGGGGATTTCTCAGAGGTATGCTCTACGTTTGCATGGATGTGTAGTGGTGCTGTTGGTGACTGACACGTACTAAATGAGGTTAAGGTCTGTGTTGGTTTTGAGGGAGTCATTTTTCATCACTGCAGAACAATGGAAGGACTTGAAAATCTGAATCTGAACTTCAGCTTTTGTAGGCTTGAACCAGGACCAGACAGTTGGGGTTTAATTTGTCCTTGTTCCTTGCTGTGCTGAGTGTTGTCTTTTAAAACATATGGCTTTCATGTCTGATGAAAGGGGGGTTGTTACTGCAGAATATGGGGGAATTTTGATTTATTTTGAGGAATGACATAAGAACTTGTATTTGATACTTGCATTTCAAGTTATTTTTGAGTTCTGTATAGATACAGACTCAGCCAGTTAAGATTTTACAGTTTTCCACTTACTCTGTATGCTTATTGTTCATCTTTTTAATGTTTGGTTTGTCTGGAGTTCATGCATTTAATTCACTCTGTCATTATTTGGTTCTTCTCTACATCATTTCTGCCTTTCTACAGTCTCAGACCTGTGCTGTTTTCTCTCTAGGTAAGAAATGTACTGAAGCTCTTGGAGAATCCATTCCAAGAAGCAGAAGGTTTAGAGGAGGTAAAAGAAGATGCAGAAGAGGAGGGAGCTGCTGCAGCAGCTGCTTGTGCTGAAGAAACCAGAAGCAGACTACCCTATTGCAGTAAACCTCCACTGTGGGCTTCAGAGCTCTGTGTTACATGATCTTCATAACTGCCTTGTTTGGTTTTTTGCTGTAAACTGAAGACTGATCCTCCTTCAGCAGTGAAGAATTCAGCAAGGCAGATATCAGAGTGCTATTAAGTTATGGAAACAACCCAACATTTGGATGCATCTGCAACACTCTTCAACTGTGCTTAATTTGAAGCAGTGGTGGGGCACTGGAACAAACCAAGGACAACTGACAGTCCACATACATCAGTAATTGAAATGTTTTGAGACTGAAACTGCAAGTGGAAAGCAATGTTTGAGGCAGACTGAATTTCAGACATCCAAATGGAGTTGTTATGTGAAGACAAAAACAGGAAGTCAGGAATCTGATCTGGTTTTGTCTGATGTCTTAACTAATAGTACTTCTAACATTTATTTACTGCTTTCTCTATGCAGGGACTTTTAGTCCTCTTTAATGGAGGAATAGATCTCAGTGTTGCTTGTTTGAAGCTATGTTCCATTTAATTAAGTAGTTAATTTCTTGTGAACATTCAGACTTGATATTTAATCATTATCTATTTTCAGAGAATTTGTGCAGGCAGGAGTTTGGGGGAGGCAAATGAGTATGTTTTTTTTTTTAAAATACATTAAGGGAGACTATATACATTTGCACTCAAAAATCTTGGTGGTGGTTTGTTCAGGTTCAGGACGTTGTGTACAATATGTGTAAATATTTCCTAACCAGGAGTGCAGTTTGTAAGGCAGATGACTCTGGCAAGGGCACTTAAGCAAATGAGTGTGAACCTTAAACCCCCCTGGTACCCAAATCCAGGTTCATTGTCTGTCTGCACTTAACAGTGTTTCCATCTACAAGGAGCCTGCAGGTGAGGTGGTACCTCTGTTCACACTGGTCAGTGGGATCCTTCCATTCCCATTCTGGTCTTCCACCACTTAGTTTGCTGCTTTGGGCTTTGAAAATCTTTGCTCTGAAAGATGGTGTTCAGGACCATACTGTTTGAGCTTATGTAAAAGCTTCTAGAAGATTCTGGGGGGACAGTGGGAGCTGGGAGGTTAGTTAGGGATGGGGTTTCACTGAAGGTTTCAGGAGAAAGGTTGGTGGTTGGTATTGCCTCATCAGAAGAAAAACAAAATTTGTTCTGTAGTTATTGCTGCTTCTGAACTTCTTTCTAAAGGACTCTGTTGCTGGGTCAGATACCTGATATCTTGGGGAAAAGTCTGGTTTGATGCAAAAGTTTCTCTTTTCCAAAGAGATGACCGACTTACACTGTGAGCTTAAGAGTAGTAAATTCTTCCTCCACCCCTGGGCAAGCTTGGCTGTAGCTCGGGTTGAATTCTGCTCTTTTAAGTCTTCCTCAAAATATGAGCTGTTAAAAAACCAGGGAGAATAGTCGGGCTATTGCTTATCCATCTGTACTACTTGATTAATTTCTCCTCCTGGCTGCTGCAGTGAACAGGTGATGTAAACATTTGTTCTGTCTTGTATACAACCTGGAGAAACTGATGAGTAATGATTTGTGTCTAGAATCTCTGACAAACGTGGCCCTTTCTGTGATGTTTTGGAGTCCTCACAGAAAAGGACAAACTTGGAAGGAGTGTGCCTAGTCTGTGGAAGAATGGGAGCCTAAATACTTGAATCACAAATGGCTATTTTCTTTTTACAGCTTGTATTTTCAGTAGGTAAACCTGATAATATTTCTTATTGGTCAAATATTCTGCTTGTTTAAAAGCCATGGACTTGTGCTCAGAAGGAATTAGTGACTTCTCACATCAGCAGCTTTCTGTGGAATCACTTTGATTAGACTTAGTCTGTGGCTGTACAGCCTGAGCTACCCTTGCAGGTGGTACCCAGATGACAAAACTGAAGTGAGAAGCTCTTGGAGGTGTCTCTGGATAGTCACCTCTGGTAGTGGGACCCCTCTTGTGACTTCCTAAGATTTCACCAGAACCACTTCATGAGCTTGTGAATCTACAGTTGCCAAATGTTTCACTCTTGGCTCTCACTTTGGAATGTTTTGTGGGTTGTTTTTTTTTCATGTGTTGGTTTGTTTTCCCCAGACAAGTGCTATGTCTTATTTGATTAAAAAAAAAATAAAATGCACTTTTAATATTCTGGTTCATGGCTGTTTCCTGCAAGAGTTCTGTTGTCAACCACACTGTGCATAGACTTCAGGAGTATTTGCTCTGTGTTGACATCAGGTGGCCAAGTCACATCACAGGAACCTCACTGCATCTTTTTGCTGTTTTCTGAGGGTGAACTGCCAGAGATGTGGTCTCCTGCCTCCCCAGTGATTGTGTAGTCTGCTCAGAGCAAGGTAAGGACCCTCACCTTGGCCATAAGACCTGTGGTGACACCTCTATAATCCCAGGAAGAATAAAACCCCCATCTGATGGCAGCAGATCCAGGCTGTGATTCTAAACTCTGCTCACAGAAATAGGCCTTTGGGTAGAAAGTGACAAAGCATTTTGTGTATTTAAACCTTCCAACTTCTAATATCTATGAATCTATGAATCTATGAAACTGGATTGTTTATGAGGGTTAGTGGTTGTGCCTGAAATGGTCTGTTTGTTAGTGAATTCAGCACCAGGACTGGCCTTACAACAGCCCTGATTTGTAAACTGGTTTCTTCCCTCTGTTCTCTCCAGCTACAGATGAAAAACAAGGTGATCCACCCACCTTTAATTTTTCCCTAGAAGTGGAACTAGCAGATTCCCCAATCAGTGAATAGGAGGCCAGGGCAAAAGGTCAAGGAAGGAATTTCCTTGGGCTGCCCCTGACTGACCCCATACACCACTTGTGGCATTTCCTCACTGCCTTTTCTTAACAAGCAGTATTTTCCAAATCCAAGTTAATTATACTTTGTGCAGAGCCTGGACAGGTTGGAGTTAACTGTCTTCAAGCCTGTACAGCCTGTGTTTTGGATTTGCAGCTAAACCAGGGCTGCTAACACCACAGTGGTTTGTTTGAGCCCTCCCACAGCTCAAGGTTGTCTCATCACCTGCCCACAGGGTAGGTGATAAGCTGGGCACAGATAACCCCAACTGGCCAATGGGTTATTCCAAGCATCAAACTCAGCAATAAAACCAGTAGTGGAGTTACTTGTTTGTTTCTGAATTTCCATGCTTTTCACTCTTTTCCACAGATTTTGTCTGTACAGAAGCACATCACCACTGGGAGACTGCACCTGAAGTCCTAACTTTGCTGCTGGATCTTCTGTGAGTTGCATGAAAAATACTAATTTGGTAGAATGATGAGCATTGCAGAGGTGAGTGTGAGGACAAGGAGTGTGATGCAAACAAATTAGAACAGCAGCATTTAAGCTGAATAAAAAAGATCAGAGTAGTTGAGAGAGTCTAATCCAACTCCCCTCCAGAAATCACTATCTTTATAAAACTGTTTGAAGCTGGCAAGAGTGTAGGGGATTGAGAACAAAGCACTTCAAATGATTACATGTAAGAGAAAGGGTTATTTCTGTGGCAGTTTGGTGTATCCCACCCAGGAGAGGGGGCAGGGGTGCCACAAATGTAGCAGTGACAGGTTAGTTTATCCCACTGTGGAATCTTGCACTAGTGTTCAGTGGGGGGATGATGAACAGCACTGACAGCTGTTTGACAAATCCCTGCTTATTAGAAAAGAGAAAACAAACCAGAAAAAGGGAAATTATTATTAAATTGAAAATGTGATTCCCACAATTGAAAGGTGTAGTTGGAAGATAGGATGTGAAGATATGTTGGAAGATGTGAAATCAGAGCTTTGTTTCACTTTACTGATGCTGAATTTCTGGTTTAGGTGTTTGACATAATCACCACAAAATAAGGTGGACAGCTTAAACAGAGGATAAAGAAACTAAGCTGGGCACAAGTGATGCACCACTTACCAGGTGTTGGATCAGTTAAAACACTGTACCTCCTAGCAGGGCTTCCTAAGGGGAGGTGTCACCTCCTGCCCTTCTCCACTGTGACCTTGAAGAAATCAGTTATGTTTAGATTTGAGAGTTAACATCAGTTTGAAAGTAGAACACATCAAACAGGTGCTTGTGTCTGTTAGCACCTGTACCTCATACTCTGCTCTCAAGAGGTTTAAAAAGGATCAGTTAATTTATTTCCCATATGTGTATTTACATTGGGGGAAATTCACACCACAGAAAATACAACATTTACACATGGACAGCTATACAGTTTGGCACCTCTCTTGTTCAGAGCAGGCACTCAGCTTCCTAGCTTTGCATTACTCACAACATCCATTCTCAGCAGCTCAAACAACTGGCAGGTGCTGTGGAATTTCAGAAGCATCATTCTCTAGGTGGTGGCTATATTCTTCAAGCTATTATTTCACTGAATAAAAATGCCTCTTGCATGGCATTTTGGATAAGCTTCTATAAATGATAAGCATATAGGTTTATCTGTTCCTGTTTTACCATGCTCTCAGTGATCTTGATGGAGTTCAGTTATCCTTGTAGTAGTTATTAAAGTTGATTCTCAGTAGAAAGTCCTCCAGGTGTGGTTGGTATCCTCTGTTGACAAGCTTGGTTACCACTGGAAGAAAAAGAAAAAATAAGATTAGAATATTTATTAATCTTAGCTGAAGCTTAAGTCAACCTTGACAGTGTCTGTGCATTTTTAATAGTACTAAAAAACAGTTGTAAGTGAAATTATGATTCTACTAGGGAACAACTTTCCCCAAGTTGCTTTCACAATAAAATGCTGTGTTCTTATCATTTCAACTGACCAGGAAGCATGGTTGGGTCCTCTGGTGACCTCTTGTGAAAGAAGCAGCTCTGCTGCAGTTTCCTTGAGCAAAGTCCATGGTGAGAGAGAAAACCAAAGTGAAATTCCTGGGCCAAACCCCTCAATTTCTAGAATGAACAGGCTGCTCTGAACAGCCTTAGGGGAGAAAAGGCAACAGAAACTCCCTAAGCTCATAACCATCCCATGCACTCAGGTAAGCAGCAAGCAGCAGCAACATGCAAGGAAGAAGGGCAAGTGTAGAGTTAGAAATCAAGGCCTGAGCCAAAGCCATTGAAGTCCAGACTACTTTGTATTGGCTTTCAATGGATTCAGGATCAACCCATGGTGAAAGAGAGCACTTGACACTACACAGTGATTGAAGGGACAGGTGTAGATGAACAAGGACACATTTGGTTTGTGCTTAATAAAGAGGGTGGAAAGAACCAGGCCACTCAGGAAAGTTCCTTACGGAATGGTCTATTAATGTCTGTCCATGAAGCAACCATAGATCTCGTAGTATGGGCTTAGGTGGCTCCCAGAGGTGCTCTGACTTGCTGTAGAGTCTGAAAGCAGCCACTCTAACTCATCCTGAAATATCTGGGTTTGGTCCTTTGACACCATTTTTGGACACCCTTAAAGAATAGAAAGGGCAGCTCATTTCCTGAAGACTACAGTCTGGCTAGAAAATATTCTAGAAATACTAAAATAGAGCTAAGGAAAAGAGCTGCACTTCCTTCAGAATTCAGGGTTTTCTAAAAGAAAAAAAAAACAACCCAAACCACCTTTGTATTCAGGGGAAGGAGGAGTAACTTGTACTAAAAACACAAGCAAGATCTGAAAGAGAAATGGAAAGACAGATAACCATTTCTTACATTAAGCTGGCACTGAGAAGAAATTCTATCATGTTAAAGAACATTTGGCAAATGATCTGTGCAGCTGAGTAACACTGGAGTGCCTGGAGCACTGGGTAGGAGCTCAAACCAGTGCTATGAGTTTTAGTCCTACTCAGGGAGCAAGGATTTTCCAATCTCATAACAATGGGAATACTCAACTAATCCAGATACATCTAAAATGACTAAGTGGTATCAATTATCTCCCATTGCTGCCAATAAAAAGTTCCAGAACTCAATTCCAGAGGAAAGAAAAATATAAGCATGTGTACAGGGCTATATACCAAATACTTTGCAAGTTAGCAAAAACTGAGGGTCAGTTTTGGGCTATCTGTGAAGAATTCTTGTGTGGACATTTTGACTGATGTCTCTGAAACTCCATCTTCTAATACACACCAGCTACCCCCACCTTCCTACTTCCATGTTATAAATCCCACACCTCTTTCTGTGGTAGGTTGGCTTTTTCTCCCAGCTAGATTTCCTGCAATTTCTTACCTTTGAATAAGAAGTGGGAGTAGTACTTGAAGGTGTTGTAGGACTGCTGCATCAGCCCAAAGTTGGGATGAACAGCCATTTGCTTCCCAGGATCAAAGCTCCACGACTGGGAGATCAGCTGGCTGCGGAACTTCAGAATGAGGCTGAAGATGCTGTGGATAATGTTCATCACAGGGGCTGCCTTCTCTGTCAGCAGACCCCTAGGAACAGAAAAAAGACTTCTAAGGAATGTGCTTGACCCAATGTATTGGTTGTAGGAAGAAAAAAAAAAAAAAAAAGGGGGTGACAGTGCTTTGGGGGTTTCCTAATGGCTTAAAAAGAAAATGCAATTGCATCAGATTGCAGTCAAGTGGGAGGGTGATTGAAAAGAAAACATGCCCAAGACTAACATAGTCTGCTTGCTCTTCCAAGAAACTGATATTTGCACTGGGATATCCTACTTTTAGAATGACATCTGCATTGCAAAGGAGATGACATTTTAAAGTATTATCATGCCCTGAGGCCCCTTTATCTTCAATCCCCTCTCATCCCATCACGTGGAATCCAAACAGCAGCTTTAGCCAAAACTGAGAGGCATGAAAGGGCAGATTTCTGGTTTCTAATGTCTTTAATTTATCAGTTCTCCCTCCACCTTCATGAAAGGCAGATGTCCCTTACTCTGCTCATAAATCTGCTCCTTCAAAGTCCAGCCCTGGTCACTGCACACACAGGCATATGCAAGGTACAGAAGCAGCACTTTGCAGTCCTTGTGCACACTGCTGCTGCTGGTGACAACCTTTATCTGCAAAGGCCATGACTCAGATGGGGTGAAAGAAAACCAGAATTGTGACAAGTGTTCCCTTAGCTTAGAGCTGTCCTGACTAGGCTTGAAGCTTGCAGAGACAGGATGAACAGGAGCTGGAGACAACTCCAATGAGCCTGTGGAAATGAAGAGGATGGGCAGCTGAGGAGAATCATCAAAGTATGGACTAAAGCCTACTTCATGTGTCAGAAGTCAGTCAACATGTCAGGCTAGAACTGGCTGTTCTAGTAACTCCAATATTTGAAGCAAAACTAAGCAGGGTAGCTTGCCTGAAGATGGCTTTGTTGAGGTATTCAGCATGTGTCCTGTGAATCTCTTCCAGGTTGCCTACAGAAGACAGCTTGTTTCCAAACTCACACCAGGTAACATGAAGAATCTGATTAGCAATGTAGCCTTGGATAACTTTGACAAAATGCTGCATTTCATGTTTATAGAGCTGGAGCTGGCGGAACTGAACGGAATTGGATGCACGACTCACTAAAGCTGAAAAGAAAACCAGAAATGGATGTTCAGCAGCATCTTTAAAGGAATGAGGAGAGTGTTTTTAAAAAGCTAGTTTTCTTCCAAAGTTGTGACATGACTGGTTATAAGCAGCTGTCTAGCACATTTTGAAAGCACTTCAACCAGGACCCTCTCCAGTTCACCCATTGCACTTACCAGTGCGTTTTAAGTGGAACCAAACATCCTTGAGAGTCCACACCATGTGCTTCAGCTGCAGCAAAAAGGAGAAGATCTTGTTGTATTTATTCATGCAGCTCTCAGTAATGACAATGTTCAGAGGCCAGTCAACCTACAAGAAATACAAGGGCTGATCATCCTACATTTCTGTGGTAAAAATTATTTCAGATACAAGTATTTCAAGGACATACAAATTAATATAGATATTTTAATAAGGTAATGCAATGGCCAGGTTAAGTAAATCCTGCAATTTCCATTACAGAAAGCTTCAGGAATTTTCATTTCCATTTTTTTTAAACTCCATTTTAAAAGGTGTTCCATTAGTATAACCATCACTCTATGATGGTACATGAGAACCATGGCATAAATTCAGTATTCTACCTTTCTCTGTGCTTTCTTACCTTGTACCTTAGCTCTAAGCAACTGAGAGCATCAGGTGCATTGGGCTTGAACATTTCTGGAAGATACTTGAGGGCAAAAGAAAGATTGGAAGCAAGCTGGGTGTCACCATGCAGACTGTACTGTAATGCTTTATTTAGGATGGAATTAAGAACCAGTGGATTCAGCAGTTCACCAGGTGTTTGTCCTGATCCAAGCTAGGGGTAAAAAGAAATAAATTAATCCTAATTACAGAGTACTAATAGTCTTGGCTCCTGAACACAGCTAAATTAAAGCAGATTGGTAAAGCGAGGACTATCCTGCCCTCCTCTGGCATTCTGACTGGAAGTTTTGACAACAGGAATGAACAGCATGAGAAGCAACTTCTGAACTGCTTGCTGTTCACAGCATGAAGGTAGTTTCATATCTGCACATACATATCTGATGTACTTTGATAGGATGGTGGTTTGGGAGCTGCTACACATGCCTGCTGCAGGGAATATAGCCTCTGGGCCTCAGTGGGGCAGAAAAACAGGATGGGACAGGCACTGGCTGCTGCCACCACTCTGTCTCCCCACTCAACTCCACCTCAGAGGTCTACAAATAAAGCTGTTCATCAATCAAAAATCCCTGAGTGCTTTCTCTAGAACAGATTTGTGTGCAACTTGTCTCAAAAAAAAAACCAGTCCAGGGTCATGGCTCGTGCTAAGAGTCCTAAGGAAGCCCACACCATTCCCTCATTGCCACCCCAGTTAATGCAGACAACCCAAACCCAAGGGTTAAGACAACAAAGCCAATACCTTCTCAAACAACAGGTCGCTGAGGGACTGAGCAAACTCCCCATCTTCCATTAACAAAAAGTGTCTCAGTGCTTCAAAATGCTTCTCTACATTCAGTTCCACAAAGTAGTAATCAACTATGGCTTTGTTCACAAGAGAAACACTGAATAAAAACACAGAAAAGGTGTTATTCTTACATGCAATTCCTTCCTTACTGTTAATGTTCAGATGTGGCTACATCAGATTAATGCTCCAGTACGTAAATCTGATATCCAAGATAGGAGGATATTCACATAAGAAAAAAAAAAAATACAAAAAAAATTTTCTTTCAAAATACACCAGAATTAAACCTACCACTTGAGATAACTGGGGTTTCAACAGTATTGGGGAATTATTTTAAGACTGGCTACATACAAGGATATTTAGGACATGATGCTGGGCCTGGAACAACATATATCAATAGACTTCTATCTGTGTCACCTACACAAACAAAGACATTAAATCCCTGAGAAGAATCCTAATTGGTAAAGCTCTGACACCAGATACTGAGGGCATAACTATGCTACAGGCTGCAGTGTAGTGTAGGTACTCAAATGAGCTTTAAATTATTTAACTTGCATATCAGGGGTAGGCCAATTCTGCCAGCACACAACTCAGGCTCACTTACCCTGATTTGTTGGATACAGGAATCTGTAAAGAGATTGTTCTGGCAGCCAGGCTGGATGTTTAAAACTAAGATAATTACATCTTTCTGTAGTGCACCAAACTTTCATTGGCATATCCAGAATTAGTAAATTGAAATCTAAGCTTACAAGAAATTAAGATTCCAAATCAGGATGCATTTCAACCCATCTTTTCACAACAGAAGTAAATCTTGTACATAGTAATGAAAAGTAATCTTTAAAATATCATTAGATATACTAATAAAATGCTCCAACACATATGTGGTTTCCAATAGTAACAAGAACAGCTTCTATTAAACTTCAGAACAGCTTGAAGTTGGAGTTCCCACAGAAACATAAAATATACCCTTATCAGTATGCACAAGCTTTCACATCATCAAAAGACTCTTTTTTTCTCTCTTTCATCTGCCAAATAAAATCCATCACAAACATTATGAATTATACACCTTCTTTCTAAAAGAACAAGGAAACCAATGGTGTCAAAACCACTGATGAATAGTCCACGAGCCTGAAAGCAATTCCTGCCAAGCCCTTGTATTTCAAATACACTTCCAATTTTTAACCTACACATAAAAATACAAGTTTAGGTTGCCATTTACAATGCAAAGCTGAACTTCAGTTAGTAATAACCCATCCACCCAACCACTTCTGTGAGCAAAAAAGAAAATTTAAGAGAATGGATCTGTGTGCAGCTCTTCTCTCAAGAAAGAACTAGTGAAAAAAACACATGAACTGCTACATGATGGCTTCAGATTTTCTACCCAATACTCACTGAGAGACAAGGGGGGCAGTAATGGAACGTTTCATCAGCACTGGCAGAGACAGCAGCTCACTCAGCTGCACAGCTGTTTCATCTGTAGCTGACTGGACTGTGGGATCCACAGGAAAGGTGTATGATCTTGGGATCACATGATGCAAAAGGTGAGAAACAGGTAGTTCTGCTACATTGAAAAAAGATATAAGCAGTGTTATTATTTTTAAACACTTTCACCATCTGTTTCCAGACCCTACAAACCCCTCTAGGTTAGAAAATCATTGGGTGTCAAAGTGTATTTCTCATCTTTGTGCCTAGGAGCAAATTGTTTGGCTGCTGCAGTTCATAATATGGGTAATTTACTGGTAATTCAGGTGCTTTTTCTGGTACTCAGCTTTCTTGCTGAAGTTTACCACATCTTCTATTGATCTACTGTTCCAACAGTTCTACTCACACATTAAATCATAACTATCTTGGTATTTTTCAATACAATACTGATCCGACAAGGCTTTCAAATAAGCTTGTTCTTTTTTCCATGTATCTTCCTCTCCCCCTTCCTCCTCCTCTGTCTTGGGAGCATTAGCTTCAGAAAAAGTTTCTTGAGGCACAGTATCTTGTGGAATTGCTTGTTCAGGTTCTTCTGCCTAAAACAAAACAAAAGGACAGATTTTCTGAGCTGGCTTTGGCTACCCACACAATGTCTCTTCACAGGTAATGGATGAGTTGTGCCAACTGAAAATAAAAAAGCTTAGTCACCTGCACTTTTCTGACATGTTATTACAGTGATTACCAGATTAGGACAGCAATTTATTTCTTTAACTATCAATGTGTTTAACCTTTGAAGGAAAAGGAAGTTTTCTTGACAACTCCTTGGTTTCTTACCTGTAAGCAATGTGAGGAATCCAGAGAAGGGTCCTGGTTGGCCACATCTGCAATTACTGAAATTACAAGACAATTAAAGAGATAATTTACTTAGACCTGCTTGTAATACTTAGTTCATACTACTGAAGTTTTTCAGACTATTACATAAATAACCACCCCAACAGCAGTCCCTCCCCACAGTGCCACCCAGCAGGCACTCTTACAAGTGCTCTCCTGATCCACAGAAGCAGAATCCTAGAATGCTTTGGGTTGGAAATCTTGTACCTCCAGTGAACAGGGACACCTTTAAGGACATCATGTTGCCCAGAGCCCCATCCAACCTGACCTGGAATGTCTCCAGGGATGGGGCATCTACCACCTCTCTGGGCAGTAATGCAAGTCACAAAATTTAAAACTAAAATTCTTTCAAAGCTCTGCTTCCTGAGACAAGGCTAAGCTCAAATTCTTCCTCTGAATTCTATCAGTCTCCAAAAAAGTCATGTAAGGAATGAATAACAAGCACCCAATCTGAAGTACAGTAACTTTCATGAGCCCTTGAACAAATGCTGACTGAATAAACTTTATGTTACCTTCTTGCTTCTCTTCCATTGTATTTTCTTCTTGGTCACCTTTAGTATTAGCATCAGGAATGACTGAAACACTGTCAGATGACTGTGACTGGGGTAAAGCCTCTTCTTTAACCTGTGACACTTTTGGTTCCTTTCTGCTCCCTTCAGCAGGAGATTCTTCACTGTACAGAAGTGTCTGCACCGTGGAGTCAGATGAAGGACCCGAGATGACTTTACGATGAGGTATTGGATCATTTTCTGTAGATGGGGCCCACTCCCCTATCTGGATGCTGGACTGGGAAGCATGACCAAAGGGGCTCCAACGAGATTTCAGAGGCTCTGTGTCAGAAACCAGCTCCCCAATTTTGATGTGTGACTGGGAAGCATGCCCATGGATGTTCCAACGGGGTCTGGCTGACACAACTTCTGACACGTTTCCACCTATCTTGATGTTGGCATCAGATGCATGCCCATGGATGTTCCAACGAGGCCTTGGAGGAGATACATTGGACACATACTCACCGATCTTAATATTGGCTTCTGAAGCATGCCCATGGATGTTCCACCTGGGCCTCGAGGGCTCTACCTCTGAGGCATATTCTCCAACTTTAATATGAGCTTCAGAAACATGTCCATGAGCATTCCACCGGGGTCGGCGGGATTCCACTTCAGAAGTGTAGCTGCTGATGTTTAGATGGGAGGCTGAAGAATGCCCATAAGGATTTGAGTGTGGCTGGTAGGTGTCCACATGAGGTACATATTCTCCCACTCTGATACTGGCATCAGATGCGTGTCCATGAATATTCCACCGAGGCCTTCTGTGCTCCACATCAAGCACATTTTCTCCACCTCTCACATGTCTCTGACAAACTGGAGATGGTCTGAGAACAGTTTTAAAATCATACTCATTTTCCTGATGCAATGGTGCATTGTCTTCTCCTTCCAGTGCTCCTCTCAAGACAGGCTCATTTTCATTTGCTTGAGAAACCTCAGAAAGATCTGAGTTGATATTCCGGAAAGCTTCTTCGAGCAGAGATCCTGGAACATCAACAGCAACAGGTGGTTCACCTTGTGGCTTTGATAAGAAATCTTCTATATTCACACTGGATTCAGGCAAGGACTCAGCACTGTAGAGAGGGCTGCATGCTTCCTCTGAGCTTTCAGATCCAGCTGCTTTAGGCTGAACGTGCTGATCGGGGTTATCATTTGTTGGCTCTGGCACAGGCAGTGCTTTGTCAGCAGAAGTAGCATGTTCCAGTCTGGGCTCAGATTCTTTTCTGTCAACTGCCTCATTAGAATCCAGAGTTTCCACAGAAGACACCTAAAAAATAAGCAATTATTACACTGTATGGCTAGACACATAATCAAGCTGCCTATTCTGGTGCCACTTGATTACAAATAAGATTTAAAATATTCCATTTTTTCAGATGGACTACAAATAATGTGGTAACTACTCCTCCTGCTGTTACAGTGTTTACTGAAATGAAATGAACCATGAAATGAACTCCACTGTGGGAAACTTGGAACAGTTTATCTATCAAAATAAACTCACCTGTGGATGTGGATCTTTCACAACAGGGTTTTTATCCAAGGGCAACTGGCATTGTTTATAAGGAATAATATCTAGTTTTCTCCTGTAGTTCCCATGTGGAAGTTTTTCAAGCATTTCCTGTAAGTTTCAATGACAAAACCAAAAATCTTCAAGTACCAAATACCACATTTTCTCAATTACATTTGTTAAATCTTTGCAGAAGATACCTCAATCTGTTTCTGATCTTCTAATAGAAACTTAAGACGGGCTGTTTCCAACTTGTGTCGCTGGATTTTCCATAATGCTCTTTGTTCCCTAAGGGCTGCATCATCAGAAAGTTTGCTGTAATGGTCAATTAATTCCTGCCTAAATGAAGATAAAAATAAAAGCAAGTTACAGATTTTCACATACTGATTTGTATCTTCCCTTCTAAAGAACAAGACCTTTTAGCTCTTCAGAACTGAGAAGCCATCTTTCCAAAGTAGAATCCAGAGGCTTCAATCACAGACAGGTGGAGAAAATGGGACAGTATTCTCAGTCTATATGTATTCCTACAACTGTTCTTAGTAGGTGACTCATTTGTCTTAAATATTTTTAGATGCAACAGAAGAAATACAACTAGATGCACAAAAAGAGCAATTCAAACAATTACCAATCTAACTCCTCTGTCTGATTTTAGCTTCTGCTTTGACAAAAGTGATTGCTCAGCCTTTAATTGTACAAGTTACTTTTTTTTTTTCCTGAAATTCTGATCATAACAAAAACCAGACTGGACAGGGTCAGTGCAAATCAGTGGGTCCCAGATTTTTGGGCCATTAACCATTCCTGAATCACAAAACTGCTCATAGATTAACAGAAATCCCTACATCCACCCTTTAACTACAAACATTATGAGCCTTGTAGAGCTTTGTCTGGAAACCATCCATTTTAATAAACAGTCATTTTTTTCCAGAGGTCTTTATGGTGCTTTTGAGTATCTAAGCTTTGGGAGACTACTCAAGAGATATTTACCTTGCCTTTTTTTCCAGTTCTTCTTCTAAAGCTTTCAGTCTCTTTTCTCTCTCTCTGAGCTCTCGGGCATAGCTGAAATCATCATCAATCTCCTCTTGCTTTATTGCAAGGCGACGCTGCGTAAACATTTGCAACACTTAAAGCCACTCTCAACACCAACTGCAACTTCTTATTTGCACCCCACTCATTCAACTTCAGCACAGTAACTCCATCCAGCCTTTCCAAAAACACAGCTGACCTTTAGAAACACAGACAGATACCTCTTGGTCTTTTGCAAACTGCTCTTTCAGCTTCTGAAACTGCTCCCGTTTCCTCGCGTCCAGAGCCACCCGTTCCGATAGCTGTTGGTCTGGGTTGGAATGAAGGTGGTGTGAGTTTAATTAGCAAAGAGACCAGAACAAAACAGATCAAAGAGCAAGCACAAAACAGATCAAAGAGCAGCAGGACTTACCATTAATGGCTTTTAGCACTTTGCTGGCAGTTTCTCGAGCTTGAACAATCAGTTCTTGTTTGGCTATTTCCATACGCAAATCCTACGAAAACAAACCAGCAACCAGTTAAAAATGCAGATGGGATTTGTCTTCCAATATTTAAGACTTGAAAATACACTGTTGAAAAGACAGGTGCACACTTGATATTGGTTATTGCTAGATGACTATATCAATAGTCATAAATAGCAAATAAATATTGATATGCTAAATATCAGCATATAAAACTGATATGCTAAATATCAGCATATAAACTACAGAACATAAATATCAATAAAGCAATGAATAAAACCCCTATAAATTAATATTGAAAGTTAATACTCCAGACCTTACAACATATCAAACCCATCTAATATATGCCCTACATTGATGGCATCTGTAACTAGAGTGCTGAAAAAATAATTAGCAATGCAAATCACAAAAATAGTCCTATCCAGTTACTAATTAGCTCATCACATTTGTTAAATTAGAATCTAACAAACTTCTCAGTCCTTTTAAGTAGAACAAGTCTGCTGCTGCAAACAAGTAGGATGGAAGTCTAAAATTCTTTTAATGTATGAAAATGTCAACAGATGGCAACACACCACCTGCACTTTGAAAAGTTGTATTAAATAGTTTTGCTGTGATCACAGAATCACAGTGGTAACAATTCAAACAGTAATTGACCAATGGAAAAATGACAGCCATGAATACAAATTATTTCAAAGTTATAATAAAAATGGAAAATGAGTATTTAAGGAAAAAAAAGGAGTCCCAAGAATAAGGTGTTTATTCTTTTATTGATTTACCTTCTCCTCCTTGCTCATGGAGCTGTACCTGGCAATCCTTTCCATCCGGCCCACGTACACTGCACAATCTCTCTCTATTTCTTTCAGCTCCTCAAGTGAAAAAATCACAGAAATCCGAGGAACTGGGATGTCTGACCAACATATGTAGTGCTAAAAAAATGAGAAATTAACTTTTAAATACATGCTTCAGTTACAAGTATGTACATAATGTTCCAGAGTTTGAATCACGGGTCAAATTCTCAAGGTTTCCTCTTTTCCACTGAAAAGACAGGATTTTCTCCAAGTAATAGGAAGGAATCAACCCAAAACTTACCCTAGGACAGCAGAGTTTCAGCAAGTTTATGGTCTTCCCACATATGTATACATCATTAGCAATATGCTTCAGGAACACAGGGACACAATCTTCTACTTCTTTTGAAATCAGAACATAACCATGTGTCCAGTAATGCTTATCTAACAAACAAAAAGATTAAAGTATATATATTTTAATGATTCAAATAACAGAACAAATGATATACATTAGAAATGCTCATATCCATACTGTACCTCTGAAACAAAGGTAGTCCTCATTCACTTGGATCATAAATTCTCCATAAACATCTCTGAATACTCCACTGTACACCCAATCATAGATAAATCTAAAAGAAAGAGAATTGTATAAAATTGAAAATCAACCTTCTCAACTTTATTCTAACCAAACAGTGAGTATACTCTTTAAAACATCCAAACACACAGGCTATAGGCAGGATAAAACCCAGCAATAAATTAAATTTAAAATGTATTTTGCAGGTACAGCCACAACTTCTATTTTCTCTGAAAATGTTAAAAGCTGTGGTTAAATTAGCAGAGTTACCCACCAGAGTACTAATTGAGAACAGCTCTTAAACACAGGTATGCAGAAAAGAGTGTGGATGTACCTTGTGTATGGCTCACAGCTTGTTTTCAACAAAGACAGAAGAACTGGGTAGTGCTCATTGCTACAGTTGTTGAGAGCCTCTTTGTACAGGTATGAAAGCAATTTAACACCCTAAAAAAAAAGGAAAAATATTCTAATATTAGGAAAAAAGCTTCACTAGTATTTTATTATAGAAGACATAAATAAAAAGCTTGACATGTTTTGCTAGACATAGAAGGCAAGATATCTGTCTATCCATCATCTCTGTCCATCTCTCTGTCCATCTCTCTGTCTGAGCTATTTACCTCCAGCTCACTTTATAGTCACTGGAGGGCAACAGGTATGTTTGGAGTTGTATTTGTGTGACTTGCTACAAACACCTCTTTAGAAAGAAATAAAATGCACTCTAAGATTTATTCTAAGTCCTTTGTTTATTTTGGCAATTGAAACCAAAATATCTGGATAAAGGATCATGGCATTCCAACTGGAGGTCCATGGTCATACCTGAGAGTGATACAGCACTGGAACAGGCTGCCTAGAGAGTGAAGTCTCCTTCTCTGGAGACTTTCAATACCCACCTGGATCTGTTCCTGTGTGGCTTGCCCTAAGTGTTCCTGCTCTGGCAGGGGGGTTGGACTCAATCATCTCCAGAGGTCCCTCCCAACCACTAAAATTCCATGATTCTAGGATATCTTTGGTAGCAGAGAGACCAACACTAAATAATTTATGTAAATTACCTAATTTTGAAGAACCCTGTAACTCAAACCAAGCCTAAAACCACCAAATTAATTAATAATCACCGTAGGAAACGAAGCTCCAGCCCCACCACTGATTCCCAGTGCTGTTGCTCCTATGCCACAAAGTTCAGCTAAGTACCTAAAAAACAATATTAAAACATATGCAATTATTTCAACCAGAAGTATCTGAGATTGTGGTGGGGAATTTTGCTAAAGTTGAACAATAGACAACAATCCTACCTATTATTAATCCTACTATGTTATACCTAGAACCTTCTGGATATAAAGAAATATTTCTGTTAAAACAGAGGAAAAATACCAAAAGGCTATGTAGGAATGGCTGAGTAATACTGTCTCTTTTAATGTATACAAAGAAACAGATCATGTTTTTTCTGCAACAAAAAGCTTAATTATTATTCTCTTACCTCAACTGACGACCTAATTTTCTGAAGAGAAAGCTGATTGTCAGAAGACTTAAAGTAGGAGGTGTTGACAAAACACAGGCTCTGTAATACTGAAGATACTTTCTCAGCCCACTTGTGAATGCCTAGTATCAACAGAAAATATCAGCAGTCTTACTGTCAAAGCTGTTAATAGTCTGTGTATGTATCACAGCATGAAAACAAACCTTTTACTAAAATACTTTGCATCTGCAGTAAGAGGGACTTGTACACCAGAGTACAGGGAAAGTGAGAGTCCAAGCAACTTCAGACCTTCAAACTGGCCAGGTGCCTGCTCTTTATACATCCCCTGCACAGTATAATAGAGCATCTTGGTTCAGCTTCTTTGAATTGCCCTTTGAGGAACTCCTTGTTCTCTAACAGCTATAATAAGAACCTAAGGAAATCTGTTTCCTTACTTGCATGACTAAACTGGGTACTGGAACACACTTGTCTTCTGCCAAGACAAGGAGACAGACCTTCTTATTCAATTTCCATTAATATTGATGTAATTCAGAAGGAATGCATTTTAATAACCAATCCTAACTTCATTCTGGGAGATTAAATCCCCTGATACTACACAATGTACATACAGTTCAGCATAATATACAGAGGACTGACAGGGAAAATTTGCACTGAATTCTGTACTGAAAAAATGTGGTTAAAGCTAGTAGAGATAATATTTCTCTACTGATTTGGTTTAAAATATTCTACATTAATAAATATTCATTCTGTATAATATATAAATTTATACAGAATATATTTTATAGAAATTGATATTTTATAG
>JAOEGS010011151.1:0-23531 GCA_025447755.1 Corythornis vintsioides
TCCAGAGCAGGAGACTCCACAACCTCCCTGGGCAGCCCCTGCCAGGCTCTGGCACCCTCACTGAGAAAAAGTTTTCCTCGTGTTGCCCTTAAACCTCTTGTGCTCCAAAAGTTCGGTACCTTTCACTACCTCGTGCAACAAGGCTGCACAAGCAGAGAGGCAATCCCCGCCTGGCCGGTCAGAGATCTGAGAGGCATTTAACTCCAGCAGGGCCCGTGCACAGCACAGAGGGGCTTGTGCACTGTCCTGCCGTCCTGGGGGGCGACCCTTCCCCGAAACCCTTCTGCTCTGAGCCTCTGCCTCCTCTGCCTCCTCTGCCCCTCTGCAGAGTCTCGGCTCTGGGGGCCGCTCTCCCCCGATCGCATCGGGCTCCTCTGCCGCCGGTCCGGGGAGGAAGGAGATCTCGCAGCGCCCTCCCCAGGAGCCCGGCCCGGAGCCGCCGTCGGGCCGAGCATTGGCCGGGCCGGGCTCACCCCCGGGAACCGAGAGCCCAGGAGCGGGCATCGCTCCGATCGAGCCCGGCTGCTCTGCCAGATACCCCCGTGAGCCGAGCTGGTCCCTCCCGGCCCGGAACGAGCGGCAAATCCCGCGGGTGCAGCGCTCAGGAGAGGGGCAGCCGGGACCCGGAGACACCTAAGATGCTCAGCCCGGCTCCAGAGCACAGCAGAGGGGCAGCCGGGACCCAGAGACACCCAAGATGCTCAGCCCGGCTCCAAACGCCCCCGGGGCCGAGGGAGGGTGGAAAGAGGCTCTCTGGAGACTGCCCTGAGTGCTCAGGGGGCACTCGTGTGGCTTTGGTGTCGGATGGAGTTGGGTGGCTGCAGATCCGCGGTGCTGACCCAGCCCCGGGCCCCAGGCCAAGCCCGTTCGACGCCGAGTTGGTGCTTTTGTCTCAAATGCCTGATTCGATGCAGTTTGTTCGAGCTTGAACGGCAATCTCGGGCACATGGGAACTGTAATTCCCAATCCCTGGCATCAGATCCAGAGGAATGGAGTCCCTGGTTCCTGGGCAGCACAGGAAACAGTGTATTAGGTTGCTACTGCTATTGCAGAAGGACTAATAATGTAAATGTTAATAATCAGCACAGTCACGGTGCCAAGAGCTCTGCCTCGCAGGAGGTTCCAGTTACACCAGGTGCCAAAGCACATACAAGACCCAGAAGACATCACAGCCCAGGTGCACTGGGCAGTGTAGGTGAGAGGAGCACTCCAGCCACACTCCTACACTTGAGGCTGAGCTGCCAGTGGAATTTAATGGCAAGATGGATGCTGGGTTGTGGGAAACAGTGCTGTGACCCTTCTCCTAACTGCTGCACACTTCCCTCCGAGGGTGGAGACCTGCCATCACTTCCAGGCTCACTCCCCATCTCTGGCTGAGCTGGAAGCTCTCACTATCCCCCCGTGGCTCCTGTCTGCTTCTTTCCTGGGCTGGTGTGCACCCTGCCTGCTGGGGATCCTCCTTTCTCAGGCCCCCCTTAGCCTTGTTTCTGCCAGTGGAGGAGACGCTGGTGCCAGTGGTCCTGGTGATGCAAGGGGAGGCCGGGATTGCAGCAATGAGGCCCGGGGGAGCAAACTGGGAGTGACTGAGCCCCAGGGGAGCAAACTGGAGAGGAGCTGGTGGTGCCTCCTTCCTCCAGGGAGCAGAGACAGGGACAGGAACAAAGGGCACTAAGTGGAGGGAGGCAGGCAGGTGGCACTGGGGAGGAGGCAGGTGGAAGCAGACAGCGGTGAACAAAGGAAGAAAAGAGGAATGTGAGGAGCACATGAAGCTGAAAGACTCTCGATCTGGGCAAGGGGGCACAGGAGGAGACAAGGTTTGGGCCTTTGCACAATGGGTTGTGAGGTCTTAAGAGAGGAGCAGCTCTCCTCCTTGACTGACAGCTGCTACACGTGTCAGGAGCTCAAAAGGAGATGTTTTCAGTGCATGCACCTCAGGCTGCCTCTGCTGATCCACTGCCTCGGGTCAGGTGTATTTTATACACCATAAAATAGCAGCATCCTCAACAGTCCCTGAGAATCTCCCCTCTGCAGTCATCAAAATGCACTCCTCATGCACACTCTCCTTCCCACACGGGGTATCTCAGCCCTTAGCAACAGGTGATGACAGGGCATGGCATGTTCTATCAGTGTTTCAGCCTCTAGAAGATTAGATTTCTCCTGCTTTTGCATGAATATCCTGAGAGATGCAGAGGGCTCAGTTTGCAAGCAAAGAACCACGATTCCTACACACGGATGTGTGGCTGAGCTCTGCCAATATGACTAATATTTTGGTGATCCTTTTGTCTTTTTCTTTTTTTTCAGAAAAGTTTTACTTGGGGCCAACTTAATGCCATGCTTTGACAATGCAGATGCCGTGTCAAGAACACATACAAATTAAACTCCTTTTCCCCCTCATAAACAGTAGAGATGGCCTTGCAGAAAACACAGGCAAAGCTGCAGTTTTCACTGACAAGATGCTGTGTGCAGAGGAGTTGACTGCAGGCTGGGATGGACTTGGCTGCTCCTGGCTGGTTTGGTTTTGTGAAGAAGCTGTTGAGGCTTTTGGGGTGATCCTGCACTCCACAGGGAGTACCCAGCCAGCTCCTCCTGCCTCTGCACAGAGCTGCTCCCTGCCTGGCTGAGCTCCCACTTGGGCTCCTCCACAGGGAGCCACCTAATAAAACCCCTGGAGACCAGTGCTGTTAGTCCTGATCTGTGGCCAAAAGCAGTGAGGAGAATAGAGCAGAGGGGTTCTGATCTTATTTAGGTATTTCTTTCTGGTTCTTTCTATATCCAAATGTTCTCAGAGACAGTTCTGAAGCCCGAGCCCTGGCTTGCTGCCAGTGCCTCCGTGGCAAGGAGGACCCTCAGCCCCAGGCTGGAGCTCTGGGGAAGGCTGTGCTCAGCAGTGGGAGAGTCTGGAGATGCAGTGTTGATCCAGAGAAGGTGCTGCAGCTGGGCCACATAAGGCCATTCTTAGAAATGAAGAGAAACAGGGACAGGCAGGTTTGGCATGTGGGACCCAAAAAGGGCACTTCTGTGTGTGTCCAGCCAAGGGAATTTTCCCAGAGATGGGGCAGCTGCACACACACACACACACACACACACACACACACACACACAGCACCAAAGAGCACACCCTATGTGACTATAAGCAAGTCTTTCAACCTCCTCAGTGCCTCCCATTAACTGGATCATTAACAATGATCAGCTCTGCGAAGGCAAAAGAGGTAACCAGTTATTAACAGAGGACTCTTTTATTGTGTCTAAAAATAGGCCTGTGCAGCTAGGTGATTCTTGTTCTCCATGCACACATTAAAGAGAAACTGCAGAGCAATAAACGTTAGTATTTAAAAACACCCAACTTAAGAAGGGCACATTCACTATAACTTTCCTCTTTATGGAGGCATAACAAAGGATCCCTGAGCTTCTATGGTTCTACAGAGACTATAAAGTGATTGTGAGTTTAACTGAATCTTTCCTGGTTTTCAAGGTACAAGATTAGTGTATGTCAAGGGAATATGCTTTGTTAATGCTCCACGTTCAGTCCAGCTGCAGTTTCCCTGCGTTTTATGGCCTCTGGTTTTGTCACTTCCAAGAGTTAGGGAAGGCTCCAAGATAAGAAACATACCCCAGACAAAGCCCTGTAGAGGTGTGAGGGACCATGCTCACAGTTCCCCTTGCAGGTTTGCAGGGTGGAAACTCCAGCAGGCAGAAATGTGCAGTGCAGTGACATCTTTCCTTGTTAATTATTCATACGTAACAACAGATCTGCTAAGTAAATATCTGTAATGAAGGGAGCAGCAAAGAGCAGTTTTGGGTACAAAGGCAGCACGTGTAATAGGCTGGGTTTGTCTCCTTCAGATTGCTGACAGAAAGCCTGGGAAGTGCTCAGAAAGCAGGAGCTGAGGCTCTGACACAGGCTTGCCACCTCTTACCTTCTGCTCACAGCAAGGGCTGGGATGCTGAGCAGCTGCTAAGTGCTGAGTGCTGAAGCATCCTTACACACACTGGAGATTGCTCTCTCCCTGACCTGTGCAGCAGGGATCTGAACTCCTTCCTCAAACCAAAAGCCTTCCCAGTGGCTGGGGATGGAGTCACCTCTAGCACGGTGACTTCTCCTTATCCCAGCAGCCCTGACCCCTGGGCACAGGCACTCCAGCAGGGATTGTACAGAGCAATGCATCTCTGCCTCCTTGCAGCTGAGAAGCTCCCAGGCCTTTCCGTGTCTCCAGGGAAGGAGAAAGGACAGACTCATGCTCTCAGCATTACCTGGTCTGTGTTTAGTTTCACACATCCCTGATCCACAAGCCTGTGCTTTGTCAGCTGCAGTTTCCAAATCACAGGCCCTGGTGCCTCCTTCCTGCAAAGTTTCCTTAGGTACACCCAGGATTTGTCTTTGCTGCACGTGATTGATTTGTGTGTTCTCATTTAGCCTGCACATCCCTCAGTGGACTTACTTGTGGTTCCTGTTTGCCAAAACACCTGAACTCAGGGCCTCCTGTCTTCAGCACAGCTCAGAAGCAGCAGCCAGGGCTGAGAAGGTGTGACCAGAGGTACTCACACGTGGCCACATTCTGCTGCAGCTTCTCCTGGCTTCCCAGGAACCTGCACTTTGCTGTTGGCTGTGCTTTGCCCTGGCTAGCACTGCTCACTCAAGAACTTCAAGGCACTTTCTCAAAACACAGTAACCTCTGGGCAGCTGCCCTGTGCCAGCTATGGGGTGAAGGGTGGAAACAGGAGTCAGGAGTCCTGCCTTGGCCTCTGCTGAAACCAACAGGCAGAAAAAGAAAGGATAGAAATACCTGGAGTCCTGCCAGAAACACATTCTTCCTTTTAACACTTGGCATCACCTCCACTAGAGCTGTGGAATTAAAATGGATGATATTTTAATGCAGATCCTGTCAAAGCAGCCGAGCTCTCAGTCTTTTGTGAGGCAGCTGGTAATGATGGTGTCTGCTCCTGAGTGGCAGCAACACACCTCACACCCCCAGCACAGACCCCCAGGAACTGGAGCTGTTGTGGGGGGGGGAAAGTAGTTCTACAAATAGCTTCCAAAGCCTTTTCCAAGAGTCCTCTTTTGTGCTGGAATAGCCAGAAGGGACTCTGGAGAATCCAGTCAGTGCCAGTGGGTGTTGGTGTGCACAGGCTGTAACCTCTGGGATAAAACAGAAAGACAGAAAAAAAAAAGAGTATGAACACAAAACATGACTAGGAACTGCCTGCACTTGGGGAGCTAAAGAGTAAAGAATCACAGACAGGAGCATTGTACAGCTTTTATATTAGTCTGAAATGGATTCCTGAATTCTGTAGGCACAATAGGAGTACAACTGGAAAAGACATAAAGGTAAATGAAGGCCACAAATGGCCTTCATTAGATTAAAAAAGCCTTTCAGAGTGAGTGTGGTTGGGCTTATTTCTGCAACACGGATGCCACTGGCTGCAGTGGAACTTCTGCTGTCAGGGGTAGGAGTCAGTGCCAAGGTCTATGCAACAGAGAAATCTGGGTCTGTATTGACAAGAGCTGACTGAAAAAGGTGGCAGAACATCCATGAGTGATTTCTTTAAGCAGAGCATCAGGTCCAAAACAACCAGCAGCTGGCCAGGGCAGCAGCCCACTCCAAGAAGTCTCTTCCAAGCCCTGCCTGGATGTAAGTGAGCACAGCAGACAGTGCTGGGGGGAAAGAGCCTCCTTGCAAACAGCAGTGCAAGCTCATGGGCAGGAACATCTCACCTCCCCAGTCCATGGGTGGCTCACTCTTGTCTGATGGCTTCTCCACGAACGGGCAGGTCACAGAGGAACAAAAATGGGCAGAAAAGCTTTTGAGCTGCTTCTGGGGGGGTCTGTGCATGTGAACTAATGAAGGCAAGTCTGTGGTCAGCGGGGTGAAATCCACCAGTCAGGAGCCTGCAAGCCCAGCAGAAAGAGTTGAGGGGACCTGCAGTTTGAAGCAGCTGAGACAGCCTGTCTAGAATGGTTGGAGAAGCAATGCTAACAAAGGGTTCTTCTGCCTCACAAGGGTTCATGTGACCAGTAACAAATTCTCTGACCCTCTGGGTGCAAGAGATGAGATGTCTCCGGGGCCTTGGTGCAGGCAGTGCCATCTGTTCACCCTCTTAGCTGTCTGTGGGTGACAGACCTGGCCCTGCAGCAACTGTTCTTCCTTACATTCCCAGAATCCTTGCCCAGAATGCCTTGGCATCAGCTTCTTGCTCAATCACAGCCTGCAAAGCCTCTTGGTTAACCAAAGAGATTACAGAGCATGAAGGTTAGCCTTCATCTCCAGAAGAAGGACAGCAGAAAATGAGCTATTAAACATGTGGAAATGATGTGAGAAGGCAAATGAAATAATGGGTGGAAAAGCCATTTCTGTAGGATGCAATCAGAGAAAAGCAGTTGAAACCTGTCCGTGCTGGTCTCTCATCTGCACTTCCCACGTGCCAGGGCTGAGCTGAGGACCCTGTTGCTGTGTGTGATGTTAGTTAGGGAAACACCTGGTCTGAACTGAGTTTTGAGGGTGTGAAGTGCTGAGGTGGAGCCACCAGAGGCACACTAGCTGGGCCAGAGGCATCTGGCCAAACAGGGTGTCTGCAGCTGCCACTTGTCTGGTGAATTCCCCAAGAGCAGAGCTGGTAAGAACATCAATATCCCTCTTGCATTCATTCCCTTCTCCAGTCACCCAGGAGAGCCAGTAAGATCCAGCAGGGTCTACACGGAGAGGCCCCAGGAGAATGCAGGTAGGTCTCTAGCTGTCCAGTGAGGGTTTCAGCCAGCACCCAGACACAGGGGTCAGAGCTCTTGTCACTGCTGCTCTGTACTGGGCTGAGGTGCTCATGGGAAATGAAAACATTGTCCTAAGAACATTTTAAACTGCCAAAGCATGAGTATCTTCTCACTGTTCTTGACTAGTAACCAAGGAACACTAAATTACACAGTCATTACTGTGCAGTGGATGGATGATGGCCTGGGCAGTTTTATGGCATTGCAAGAAAAATGTATTATTATTTCTGTGTTTGCAGAGCTGCAAATTCACTGCAGCTTCCCAGCAGCAATTACCCAGTAATCTGTGTGCACCTGAAAAAAGCCATTGCTGGTATTTATCAATTAAAACAGGTCACCTTAGAATTGCATAACACTTGACAAATATTTCTATCCTTCTTGTTTTAGCTGTTACTTTTTTTTTTTATGGGCACTGGGCTAGACTCTGCAGTGGAGGTTTCTCTCTTTAATGAAAAGCTTAATTATTTCCTTTTTTTTGTTGTTTTTTTTCCTAGAGGTTGTTGTAAAACTTTACCTCCCTGCTAAGTGCTGGGTTTCACAGTCTAATGAATGGATAGAGTGGCATGTAAACAAGCTGTGTAAATACATGTGCCTTTGGAGGGGAGTTTTTGGTAACAAAAGAAGAACTTCCCCAGGAGTGGCATGCTCGGGAAATAATTATAATTTGCACAGTGTTCTGCATTAGCATGCTAAATGATATTGCAGGGCTGAATTTACTGTCAGCAGGCTGCATATTTTAAAGTGCTATGCTTCGCTTTAAAGAAAAATCCCAAAATGTTTACTGACCTTTATTGCTACAAAAGTCTAGTTGTTAGGCCAGAAAGAACTGCTGACATCATAATAACCCGAGCAGAAATCCATTCAATGCCCAGCACACCTTTTTATCTAGGCCTTGAACAAAAAAATTGTCATATTGATAAATGTCACTCAGGGCCCTGATCCAGCACAGCTCTGTTCTGCTGAGGAAGCATGCTTAATGAGTCCAAAAGGTTATGGGGAGAGCACAACTGCAGCAGAAAAGAGCAAGACACATCTCTGTCCTGGGCCTGGCAGCATTTGCTGCTTCCCTGGAAGTCATTCTGGAGGCTGGGTGCTCTCCCCCAGCAGGGGAGGCTGGAGGTGGATCTGCTGTCTGGTCAGCACTGAGCCAGCTCAGCCTGGGCTGGGCTGCTCACCGCAGAGAGAGAAGCTCCTGGTCAAGAGTGAGAAGTGATGCTAAACCCAGGTGAATTTTCAGCCCTTTCTGCAACTGCCATTTCACCTCTGATGCCTTTTTACCCCCGGGTTGTAATAGGTGGTGATGGGTGCAACTCAACTCTCCAGCCACAGTGGATTTGATAAATTGACTTTTGCTTCCAGGGCAAGCATTCAGCTTCTTCATTAGTATAATGATCTTTAGTCTTCTCTTTCCAGACTTAGATCATTTGAATTTTAAAAAAGTTTTATGAAATGTAGCTATTATTAGTGTAAAAAAATTGTAAGCTGTGATTACTTATCTCTTACAGTAATGTGATGCCTCTCTACTGTAGATCAAAATATATTTATTCAGCATTCTTAAAATCAAATATCCTTTCTCTTTGCTTGACAAGAGCAATCCAGTGTGATGTGGAGTACCAAGGTGACTTGAAAGTTTTTCTAATGTGTAATCTCCTTTTATATTCTGTATTATGTATGAACTCAAAGACAAAATTTCTGCATTATTTTAAATAAACTAGGTAAAATGTATTTCAGAAAATTTCTTGAGTCAAAAAGTAGCAAATCATTGTATGTATTTTCCATATTTGTATAGGGTTCATTATATTCTCACTCTAAGTTACTCTTAAGCCTCTTTCATATTTAAAAAAATGGAACTACACACCTATCATGCAAAATGTAAAGAAGTATGTTCAACTAGTTCAAATTAGGTATACAGTAAAAATACACTTCCAAAGAAATATCATTTCCATTTTGTTCATGTTTTTAACAGAATTTCAGACTAATACATCAAATGTGGAACTGTACAAGTATGTGAAGAAACATTAGGATTGCAGTAGTAAAAAAATGTACAGCATTCAAAACCAACAAGCTCTAAACAACCAAACAATACCACAGGATTGAAACAGTCATGGGGACAACATAGGTCATTGGAGCCAGAGAGAATCCTAATGCACCTACATAAAGACCCTACACAGAGTATTGTCTCTTAGTTATATGCAAAATCCCTGATTTGATTACACCAGACAATTGCTCTAATTGTCTCTGATAGGTTTCAGATGAGATTACCATGAGAGTATTCCCCTTGGTGAGTGTCAGCTCTGCAAAGGCAGTGTGGAGAACTGGGTGGGAAGGTGTTTCCACCTGGCTGGGCTCAGGTAGGGGCACTGCAGCTGGATGTGCCAGGGTCACAGGTAGGGGCACTGCAGGTGGATGTGCCATGGTCACAGGTAGCAGCTGGATGTGCCACCACACCTCTGCATCGAGGAGGCAGTGCCAAGCTGCTCACAGGTGAATACACAGGGGGTTAATGATGTACTCAGTTACCAGCAGACCAACATTGCCCTTTAAACCAAGAAAGCCCCAGCCAAGCAAGTGAAAGCAAAGCAAAGCTCCAAGGTAAGAGACAGGGAGCAAACCATGGCCCGCAGCAGAATCTCTGTGACAGTCTCTGCAAGATGGATCTCCACTCCTTTGCCACCCACTGACCAGCACAATTTCCTTGTCAGACATTTCTATTGACCTGTAAGTCACTAATTCAACCCAAATTATCTGTTAATGTTTCACCCCTGGGCATAAACTGAACGTGATCTCTGCCAGCCTGCTGGTGTTAGTGACCAGGATGGAACCCCTGTCCCAGATCTCAGTGATGTGTTTTTAGGATTATCTTGCCTTTCAGGTAACTCACCTGTGGGGATTTTAAGATGAAGTGTAAAAACTATTAAGAAATTACCTAATTAGATCAGCATTTCTATCCCACAGTCCTCGTGCTCTGAGATCTCTCAGTGATCTCAAGAGGAATTTGACTAGCACCAGCTGAGAGCTGAATAAATGCAGCACTTTTAAAAGCAAAATATTGATACCAAAGAATCTGGCCCATGAAATCCTTGTCAGTTCTCTGAAAAGGGCCAAGGACACAAATCTTTTTTTTTTTTTTTTTTTATTTGGAATAATCTTTAAGGAATTTTGATGCAGTGGGAATGCTGGATTAGTTTTAGTGGCCTAGCCACATACAGCCTAACAGTTGACTGACATAAACTGGTTTCACAGGTTTGAAAGGAACAGCCATATGCCTCTTCTGGACCACTCAACCTATAGAACTACTGGGCAGACAGCATTCCGTGTGCTCCTTCCTACACATAGCTTCATTGTGCTGAGGTATTTCTTGAATTACAGAAAAGCATCTTTAAAAACAATAGGAAAAAAACCTCAAAATATGAGTTATATTCCACACAGATTTTGGGGGGAGAAGGAATTCAGTTGTATTGAAAGGTCCATAAACATTAAAGGAATAAGCACTTTTATAAGTATTGAGAATATCTCTTCCTTGGTTTTTATTCCATCAAAGGGTTACCAAAAATGTAAGGCTGTGGCTTGGGAGCTCATCCTAGGCTGATGCTGAGTTTGAAGTGCAGTTTTCTGACCCTTCTGGACACAGTTGGCCTACCTTGATCGTGACACTAACGTTAAATGGAACTCCAGCCATTACCAAGTAGTTTCCATAAGTGGTTTTATTACTGGTTAGATTTTACAAATTCTGGTACTCAAACAGACTTTGACCTTAAAATTCTAAAACAACAAAGCAACCAATGAAAGGCTTAGGACTATTCAAAGTAACAAACTCTTAACATTTTTGCCCTGGTCATAAATATACAGAGAGAAAAAGAGAGAAGTGGACATGGAATTCAAAGAATGTAGATAAAACAGTATATAAGGCACATGGCAGTCTTTGAAAATACAGAAGCTTTAGCCAACTTAAATTAATTGCTGTTTCCCTTGCTCAGTCCACAAAACTGTACAGTTACACAAATGTTGTGTTGCAATAGATCTTCCAAGTTATTCTTCAGTCCATACTCCGTAACACCAGAACACTACATTTCCTTCTGTTTGTTTTTTTTTTTTTTAGGAGAGATCCTAATTGTGGTTAGTCAGTTGCTCAAAGCCTCTATTAAAATACACTTGGAATTTCAGCTAAGAATAATTTCTTTTTTAAAGAAATTATTAAGAAAGAGTCATCAGAAAAGGTTTGTAAGAGTTGTCTGTGAAGGACTCCGAGATTCATGAACCTCAAGACTTCCGGGCACTGCTGTCAAGACAGATGTCACAGTAGGCATGGTGGGGTTAGTCAAGTCCGTTAGAGTAGTGGGAGTGCTGGATGGACTCATGGAGGCATTGGATATTTCTGAGGCAGGACCTGAGGGGGTCCCTGCTTGGAGTGTTGAGTCTGAAGTCTTATCCACCCCTGTGTTTTCCTGGCGTAAGAGGTTCCGTCTGAATTTGGCTCGAGCGTTTTGAAACCAAACCTGAAATAGTTTAATATAACAGGGTAGCATTTAAAGAGCTGCAGTGTTTAAAACAGCAAAAGCATACTCACAAATTCACCAACACTCCAACTGGGGAAGGTGTTTTCACTGGCAACACGTTAGAAAAGCATCCCCTCTGCATGCCTGGCAAGCAGGGCAGCCTTTCTGTGCAGGACATCTACAAAGATGCTCAGAAATCTGGCAGCCTGCGTGGGTCCTCTGCCCTCAGTCCCCGGAGGGTTTGTCTGGATGAGGCAGACATCAAGCATCTGATGGATGTAAAGTAACAGGTTTCAGATCCTCACATCTCAAGGCCACTGTGAGCAGGTGCCAGCTCCCAGCACCCTGCCTTTCTGCCCCCTCAGAGCTCTCCCAGGAGCTTCCTCACGTCTGGGTGTCTGCAGTGCTCCCACGGTCCTGAAAGGACTGTCCCTCTTCCTTACTCTTCTTTCTCAAATGCTCCAGCTCCCTTCCCCTATGCCAGTCTCCTGTTTCAAACGTGTTCTGCACTGGAATGATGTCAGGGAAAGGCCTGAATGGTGTTAAAGACCCACATTCCATTAAAAATGGGCATTCAGGAGAAATCCTATCCACATACACAATTTTTTCCAAGACTGCTGCTTCTTGCATTATTTGCTTATTAGCTAGGAGTGAAGGACAAAGGCTGTGACTTCATATTTCTCAGTTACACTTCAGTGTTTAGGTCCAAGTTAATCATGCTTTTCCACTGTCTGCAGGATTTCTTTAAAGATAAACTATTTTTCTGACGTATTTGAAAGGAGATAAATGAAATGTACTTGTGAAACTTGCACAAAGCTAGGAACTGTGGGTTACTTCAGCTGCTCTTCAAAATGCCATTAAATACCCTGTGTTCAACCTGAGAGATGTTGATACCTGATGATTTTACTGCTGGCAACTAGCTGAGGTTCCACTGTGCTCATTTACCAGAAGGCCTCTGTCACTGTTGCATCTTTACAAGGGGCTCAATCTTGATGCTACTGTCCTGGTGCTGGCCTGCTACAGGACTGGAGTGTTTCCATCCCAGATGCAGCCTCAGCTGTGTCCATTGGAGAGTGCAAGCACCTGCACAGCCAGAGTGTCTCTGCCACACTTCCCTGTGGCCTGTCCAGGACTGAGTGTGTGGGGCTCACGAGGCCACACCAGCCTGTCCAGGACTTGTGCCCTCTCACTCTGAGCCACGGGGGCTGCTGAGAGGGGCCATGTGTGAGCACAGCAGTGCTGGGAGGGCTTCTCTCTGCACCCTCAGCGTGCAGCCACGGGAGAACTGGTGAACGTGGCTCAGCTGGTTTTCCTCTGCCTGGTGTCCTTCTCATTTATGGATGCTCCAGCCCAAATTCTCCCTACTGAGCACTCTTTCTCTGGGAAGATTTCTCCCCCAGCCAAGGCTCCTTAAAGTGCACATTTTCTCCAGGGACTGCCACAAGGAAATGATCCTCATCCATGAGTTCTAGCAGTGGCCATAGGAGCTGAAATCACAGGCCACAATAAATTGCATCCCTACAGGTCCTTGTTTCTGAAAGCTCGGTATTTTAAGGCAGTTTATGTTGGCACTCCCTTTGTTAAAACACTTAGTATAAAGGCTAAGTATTGGTTTCATATATAACAAGAAAACAACAATCTCCTCCTAAACTAGCAGAGGTAAAAATATACTCATGATTATATAACATAGTCCAGTAGAGGGGCAAACCCACTGAAGGCCAGTGATGTGGTCAGAATAAGGCAAAAGCAAGTGTGGTATTTCTGCCTGGCAGTCCCATCCCCTGGCCTCTCCTGTGGCTGGCACCCGAGAAGGGAGGTGAGGAGCTGTGTGTGGGGCTCTGGGCAGGGCACGAGCCACGTGCAGGGGCTGCCAGTGAGCACAGCCCTGCCCTGAGCAGAACAGGGGAAAAGCCTCAAGCACCAGCTAGTTAGGAATGGTAAAAAACAGCAGTTGGAACCTTGATGGGATTTTTTACCTTTCAGTAAGAGATAATTGATATCTATCCCATTAAGAAATGTAGTTTTGATTTTTTTTATGTACCTCCTAGCAGCTGTACAAAGGACAATACATATGGAAGGGAAATGGAAGGTTGGAGACTGCTGCTGGTGGTGTGCATGTGTCCCTTGTGCCATGATCATTGCAAGAGAACAGACAAAACCTCCAGTCCAGTTGCATGTACTCATACTTCTGCACAATTCCCCACTTATGTTCATTAAAAATACACATGTTTATATATGCAGAAGTCCCAAATATGAATAATGTTTCCATTCTCAGTCACAAAGCAGTATTTTTGATTAAAGCGTGTAAAACTGTAGAAGGTACCACAGTGATTTTCTTTATTTACATTGTTCCTAAACATCCAACCTTAACAGAGCCAGAGACTCCATGACATCTTTGTGTTTGTAATTTGCAACATGTAGTATGTGAAGTGATCAAGATTATTGGTGTTTATGTCCACCCTTTACCTTCCCTGAAACAGCAAAGCCTGTGCTCAGCTGCCCTTACCCATCACCATTCATGCTGCTTCCAGGAGCTGCACATTTAGTGTGGTTCATTCTCACTTTGATGGTGGTAATTCATGTTAGACAGAGAAAACAGTATTGTATGAGCTATTTTAAAACAGAGATTCTGTGACTACTGTGACTGCCTTCCTCACTGAGAGATCATCAGGCTTAAGCAGCTAATGGTTATTAAGCTCTCTGACATTGTCCAGCAGTAAATAGCCATATTATCACTGGAAAGGCATCTACACATTTGTTAATTGAGGCTCTGCAAATGCCTTGTCCTGCTACAGAGAGGGAAGCACCATCATCCCAGCAGTGATGCTCTGCTACGTGGCTAAGGTGTGACAGACTCCACGCTGCAGAGCAGTGAAAGGACAGAACTGATGGCTGGGGGTTGCAGGGGTGCACTCCTGCTCCCCCACTGCCCTGTGCCATCACCCAGAGCTCTGCAAGCAGCCTGCAGCTGCTGGCAATGGCTGCCCCTGCACGATGGCAGCAGCCCTGTGTGCTCACATGGGCAATTCAGGCCCTGCACCTGCAATGGGGCTACAGGGAAGCAGAGAAATAACAACCCAAACACTCGTTCTGAAACTACTGTTCCAGAAGGACTTCTCTCACATCAATTGCACAATTAGGAATCTGGGATTCATACTGAGGAATAAACATACTCACTGGGAAGTCTTTAGTGGCTCTCTGTTCAACTGTATCATTTTAAGGCTGAGCCATTTCGAATCAAAGGGGAAAACATGGACCAAAGTCCCACGGAAAAACAAAAGCAGCTGTGAGACCCTCCACTGATGGAGGCACATTGTGGCTAGCAGGGCTGGGTGCCTGGAGCTGGCCACTCAGCAGCTAGGCAGAGTAACCTTTATTGTGGTTAAAATAGCCTCTCTACAGTGGTCTGTGCAGCCAGCTCTTTGTCTCCATCCTCTAAGGCAGGACTAAGACAACACCTCCATATGATGGGGGAGGATTGACAATAAATACACACAGGCTTGTAAAGGGTTTGGAGACTGCAGGGAATGAGATCATCTGATCACCTTGGGTAACTTTCTGTCCCTGTTTGTATCACTCCATCCCTGCTGCTGCTGTGTCTCAGCTGTGTGAATAGCCTGTGCTCTGGACAAATATTTAAAGTCAATTTTGCTACCTGGAGACAGGTGGAAATGTTTACTGCATTTTACTAACTAGTCAGCGGAGAAACAAAAATATAAAGGATGCTGCACCACAAAGCAAACTACATTCACTCATTGCATACACTGCCTGGTCACTCTGTTGTAGTTGGTAAACACACAAACTATGGGATGTTTTGTGAATGGAGGCTCAGTAATTTCACTAGTCTCAAGGAAATCTTCACCAGAAAGTAGTGCAGGGGACCCAGGGGTAACTGTGAAAATGCTGATCCTTGCTGACCACTGCAAACTGAACTAGCAGAGCCCAAATGCAGTGATCTTTACTGGGGATTCTGCACCAGACACCCTCTGGGAGACAGCATGTTGTGTGCCCAAACTGCCTGTGCCATGGACAGCCACCCTGCAGCCTCCTGGGGGGAGAAGAGGTGCCTCTGGCTAGAAACCAGTCTCTCCTTAGGGCCTCCACTGCCACCTTCCCTTTCTGAGCTCACAACAAGAAGGATCAGTTCCCAAAAGAGGAACACTGGTGCCAGTTAGTTCACCATTAGCTGGTCACTTTAACTATGAATAATAGCTGACAATAACAGGCTTGTGTTCCCCAGCTGAAGCACAAGAGGTATACGAATTAAATTGCACATATAAAGCTCAATTGGAATGAAAATAAAACTAGGGGTTACAAATATAAATAGGCTTACTGTGATTCTAATGTGGCTACTTACAGAAAACAGCCTGCATTACACAGCCACTGCAGGAAATGTCATTTATGAAGCAGTATGTCACATTTCCATGCCATTCTGCTTCTGGACATGTGTAGCTGGTGACTAATTGTATATAAAGCAAAGACAGAAGTCAGGTCTTCCCAATCTGATATCACAGATCATTAAGAATATGGTCAAATTCTCTGCTCATCTACAAATAACCCCTGTTACACGTTCTGTGGGGCTGTCCTACAGTGAGGGCACTGTTCCTAAATCACCCAAACTCCACTGCATGTGTTTAGGAAGGGCACTGGTTCCAGCCAAGAGAATCTGTTTCTCCTGATCTGCTGCCTTGCCTTTCCTATTAAAATATTTTCTGCTAATGATGTAAAAAGAGTCACAATCCTCATCAGCTGAGCTGAGATCTGAACGTGCAGGAAATAAAAGAGCTGCACAAGGCAGGGAAGGCAGCAGGTTTCTCCCTGTTGGTGATGTCCACGTGCGTGCGGTGTGCAGGACACACCACTGCTAGTGCTGCTTGTCCAGATCAGTGCTGTCAGGAACTACTGGGTGTTCAATGACTGGCACAGATGGAATGTCAGCCTTCCTGTCTCAGACAATTAACGGGTGACACTGTCTCAAGAACCAACATCATGAAGAGTTTTCCCCAGCAAAGAGCAACCCTGAAATTCATACAGGTGAACCTCAGCGTCTGAAGAGTCACCTCTCAGATTAGGGATAAACCAAATGGCCACAATGGTTCTAAAATCTAGAAAACAAGTTTGTTTGTTCACGGCCCAGATTAATTTCCAAGCAAACAGTCCAAGAGCATGGAGCAGAGAATACTTGTAACAGCCAGGAAAACTCAAGTGACAGCAGATAAAGCATCACTCAGAGACTTTCTCTTGAATTGCCTTTAACAGCATCATCCCCTGGGTGCAAGCCTCACCACCAGCTACTGCCTTCCACTCTCTACTAAAGGAGCCCAGGCATAAAGGAGCATTTAACTGTGAAAGTAAAAGAAGTGAAACACCAATTAACAAAACGGTAACAAAAAAAATTTGTAAAGGTCTGCCACAAAAATATAGAGGAACCACCTTAAACCTGCAAGGTGTGATGTGTGTAAGATGGAAACGAAGCAATGAAGAAACTGAAAGAGGAACCAAAGTGCAATGGAGACATGGAGTCCAGTTTTGGAGACAGGGAAATATCTTCTGAAAAGGAAGGAACAGGTACAATAACTTGGAAAAAGAGATGTAAGGGAAGACCCATGGGGTGAAAAGAGAGAGATGGAAGTCAAAGTTGGTGTGGAGTTAGGAGAGAGAACAGAAGGATGAGCAGGAGCCAGACACTGATCTCGTTTCCTAATGTGTGGAATTTCCCAGGTAGTTGAGGTGTGAGGCCAGGGTAATGGACAGAGTAGGTATCACTGAAATGGCTAAACCCTGAGGGTACAGTGAAGGAGGAGTGTCAAAACAGGGACAGGCCAATGCAGTGTTCTTTAGCCCGTGTGCATGGACAGAGGATTGCTGCTGTGAGGGATGCTGTGTCTAGTGCTAGGCTGTGCACTGCTTGCATGGGAGGAACCTGTCCCAGCTCTGCACACCAGTCTCACAAGCACCCACCAGTGCAGCTATGGGGACGTGGCCAAGGCAGTAATTACATGTGGCTTTGCATTAGCAGCTCGTACTGGGAATCCTGCAAAGCATTGATTCCTTCTTCTGCCAGGTATTGACACTGAGCTCTGCCTGCGAGCCCTGCCTGTCTCTGTGAGCTCACAAAACACCTTCCTACTGTCCAGACCTGTTCAAAAATGTCAGCAACAGGTCCTGGGATGCCACAGCCCCTCTGTGCCCAGGCTTAGCTCTAGGTGCAGTTATTGGGATAGGAACCTGTTAAAAGTGACTTCTTCAATCAGAACTATAAATGTCAGTGGAGCTGAATCTACTAATATTTTCACCTTCCCATAATAGTTCAAATGGAGTATATATCCCTGAAGGAAGAAAAATCCAGTTTTCAGAGCAAAAGTGCTTTAAAAATGCAGTTTCTTTTCAAAGTTACTATGAATTAAAAAAAAATAGAAAAATTAAATTTATGTCCACTATCATTAGGCAAGAAAAGATATCCTTGTCCTGATAAATAAATTCAAACTGCTGATGGATTTCTTGTAAAGGTAAACACAGTAATGTCAAAATTAGGAGCTCTCCATGCACAGTGAACACACTAACTCAAATAATTCACTTTTTCTTACAGGAGACTGGAAGCTAAAACATGCACTAATATTGACTAACTACAGGAAAACAAGCAGGGCCCCAAACCTTCACAACTCTCACTGAAAATTACAACCCAAGGGATCTGCTTTTGGGGAACTGAAAAGAAATAACTTCTCCCCTGCTTCCCAGGATTGGAATGAAGTCTCCCAGGAGGTGAGAACGATTAAGCTTGAAAATCAGCAAAATCCGTGGCGGTTTGAAGATCACATTGCTATCTTTTTTACTTTTCAAGACAAAAAGGCTGCTGTTCTTACCTGAAGAACTCTTTTGGTCAGGCCAGTTTTCTGAGCTAGCTGTTTCAAGTCCTTGGCATCAGGGTTGTGGTTAATAGCAAAGTAGGACTTCATTGTCCGCAACTGGTGGTGTTTGAACGACGTCCTCATGCGCTTTGTCTTCTGATTGCTGGGGTATTGCTGCTCTCTATCCAGGTGGTCACCATCGTTTTCATTGCAGCTTAAAGCTGAAGGCAACAAGAGGAGAAGGCGTGTAAATCCACTGCTCTGTGACCAGCATTGTTTGCAGTTCATCTGAGTGCAGCAATTAAAATAACACGCCGTGGCACGCATTGTGCCGGGACAAATCCTACTTGCCTTCCCCTCCATTTCTGCATCTCCTATTCTCCCCTCACAATAACCAGCCTGCAAGGACCCTCACCTGCCTCTTTATGGCTTTTAGAATGTCAGGTCTGTTTCCTTTTTTCTGCCCTCCATCTCCACACAGCCTTTCCTCCACTTTCTGCCCCTAGGACAGTAGCTGTCCTCAGCCCTGCAAAGGGTTCTAATGTACTTTATATCACTAGAAATTGCTTTGTGAGGTACAAAGGAGGCTGCACAATACAGTCCACTTAAATCTGGATGGAACAGACCAGTTAAAATTATAATTATTTCCTCCATCAAACTAAACCTTGTAGAGCACAAGAGAGACCATTAAATGAAAGGCTATAAAAGAAATAAAGTTTGTGGGTACCAGACAGCAAATTACAACTCTAATTGGGTTAGCTAAAGGAGTAAAGCTGCTAAGACAATGTGTTGCTGGCATGCCACGTGAAATATACCTTTTGAATTATTTATATGTTTGGATTTCCTTTTTTTTTTTTAAATATTTGCAAATACTAGTTTGAGTGACCAGTTCTGTCACAGCCTTTTGAAATCACAGAATGACACTGATTGGCACGTTTGCATCAACCAGCCATGAAACCTGTACCAGAGCTCTGTGAGTAAGGAATATTAGAATAATTATCAGGCAGTATTAAATGTCAAATGCCAAGCAAAATAATCCCATCGACCAAAAGTAATTTTTCATTTATTTGTGTATACAGCAAAACATAGAAAAACTGAAAATTACATTAAGGGCTGAGCTTAAATCCACTAAAAAAAAATCATGGATATAATTGAAAATTAGCTCTGACAAACTGTTAATATTTTTTTTTCTGTTCTAATATCTACAACTGCCTTTTAATTTCCTGTAAGTTTTATGTTAAAAGTAATGAAAAATCATGACTATCTCTGTTCCTTATTACAATAAAAAAGAAATGAGAAAACATATATTTGAAAATGTGCATTCCTGGTGAATTCCTGAAGCACTCAAGCAGATCTGCTCTCAGTTGTCCATTATTGCTGGCTCATTACAAGCCAGTACATTTCATAGACATGTCTTTATAGTCTTACTCTAAATTCATGTTATCCATCAGAGGGTTTCAGCCCTCCTGAGAACATGCACCTTCTGAAAGTCGGGCATGGAAAAGTGCTACAAAACAGACCCAGAAAGCAGGTACCCTCAGGTACAGACGTGTGGGGCTCTACAGACAGGTTTGCAGCCCCCACAGTAGCTGCTTTGCAACCTCCAGCTTCCAGCAGCTAAAAAGATACAGCACAATATAGAGCCAGCCCTGCCAAAATTCAGCTCTAAGACCAAGAGTGTGTTTGTTTAATAGATACGTGGAAAGTCTCCAAAGCCTCCGACTTGTTGGTGTGATTCTGTGCTCTTATGATTTAAAAAGCAGCTTTAAAACCTCGTGGTATCTGTAGATGTGTGTGCATCTGTGCACTGTACCAATCCTCCCCAGACCCCAGTGCCTTGTGCCAAATTCTGGCAACAAGGAGCATTTCTGTTTGTTTTCCTGTGGTGTGGAAAGACTGGAAGCACCTGAATTTAAAAGATGCTTAGAAGGAGGTAGGAAAAGTGCAGTATTTCTGGAGCTGGGCTGCAGCAAAACCTTTTCTGCTTTAAGAACTGAGATCTGGTGGCCACACTGGGGTCACCCTGTGCAGTCCAGTCTCCTCCAGAGCTACAGCTCCTGATGTAAAGCACCCTGGGATGAATGACCAGACCTAGATTGCTCACAGCAGATGCAACTGCAGCTCTTGGTTTAAAATGTACTCACAATCTCAGCCATTAGTAATGGAAAGGCCACAGTGTGTTATCTGAAATGCTTTCAAACCCTCCCAGAAATAACGTGGCAGTCTTGGGAGGAAATGTTTCCAAACGTCTGTCTGAAGGACTGAGGTCTGTTCCTGTTAATGTGCAACCAAATAAAGCCCAGGGCTGCAGAGAGCTGGATTTAAACATGTTCTATAGAAAAGGAGATATTGGATATCCAAGGAAATAACATCAATTCTAAACCCTCCCAGACTGGAATGAGAGTATCAGCTTGTCCTGGCTTTTTGTGAAGCCCTGATAGGACGATGAACAATTTACTCTTGGAATTTCTTGTATTTTACCTCCTCATCTACCAAATAATAATATTAAAATGACAGCAAACGTACCATTCTAGACTGGCAAAACATTGTCCTTTTCTATGAAGAAAGTTGCAGAGCAGGCTTTGAAAGCTCACGAGTGTCTGCTGTTCATTGTCTTACACAGCTGACTCGGGTACCCACGGGCATCACTGACATCAGTATTTCTAGTTAGTGCCAGATCCCCTCTTGTGGCTGGGTGGGGGGCCTGGGACCATCTTCAGAAGTCGACCACAGCAGGTCTGATGGCATCTGTGCCTCTCAGAATCCCAGCTGCCCGTGGGTGTTGCAGGCACAGAGATGCACCACAGCCCAAGGCTGCAAACGTGGGGAGATGTTGAGAAGTGGGGAGCTTCAGCCAAAAGGCCCCGTGCTGTAAGCCCAGCACTGCACAGGCTTCCCACGTACCCCTCTGCTTTCCAGGCACTTCTTCCCTGTCCCTTTGTGGTGTTCCTATGCATCTCCCAAAGGAGCTCTTGAACTACCCCTACGTAAGGTTTCCACTCAATTGCAGCATCCAGGGCTCCTGCTGGGAGTTCCAAAATACAATTGGGATCATTCCAGTTGAACAGAGGAGTCTGAAATTAACTGATGTTTCATTCCTATTTTGTGATAAAACACATTCTGAAAGGGTGCCAAGCTTCTTTTCTGACCCTAGAACATTTCTGAGGCCCCTGTGCCTTTCCCTCAGTCCCCACATCCAGGCCATTGCCCTCTTGTCCTTCCACTGGTCTCACCAGCTCACACAGCTCCTCCATTAGAACCATGACACACATGTCCACTTGGCCACAAGATGGTGATGTCCACAGAGAGCACGGCTAGAAACTAAAACATTTTCTTTTGATACTGGTGACCACAATGCCCTCTGCAGAATAGTGCCCAATACTGCCTCTAAACACGGTGACACGAGTGTGAAGCAGCATGTGCTGCTATCTTTGGAACAAGCACTGTCTGCAGAGGGAAACTTGGGAGCACTGGTTCACACCCCTTCACCAGGTCCCCCCACATGGCAGGATCTGGGGCAAAGCCCGTGCTTGTTGGTTAGTAGGTCACTAAGTATGTGGCACATGAAGAAGATGGGAAAGAGGAAATTTCCTTTGGGGAAATTTTTGCTCTTAGTAGCTTGTGTTTGACATGTTAAATTACCCAAAAAGAAAGCAAACTAATCCTGATTCTGAAAGAATGATGAAACAAGAGACACATTTGGTGTGTGCATCAGCTCTCCATATTCAGGGGCTGGGGATCAGACACTCCGTTCCTTCTGTAATAGGAGTCAAGGGGGTGTTTTAACCTGCTGCTGCCTGGAGAGGGAACTTGTGATTAACTAGACCAGGCAGGGGTGCAGCCTTAGCTGTTGTTTGGTAGGAGTGTGTAGAGAACTTTGTGGTACCCATAGCCTTGAAGGGGACAAAAGTGAGACAGAGCCCTGTGAGTGGGACCTGGGAGGGGAGCGGCGGTAGCCTGTCCCTGCTGGGGAAGGCAGACCCCCAACTCCTTACACAACTGGGATCAAAAGGGGTCAGTCTGTGGCACTTGCAGCGGGCAGGGTACCCCTCGCTGCGTCTGGCAGCGCTGGAATGAGGGCACCTCTGGCAAGCCTTAAACACACACGGTGCCTCAACACCGACACCTCAAGAGGTGTTTCTAGGAAGAGGGGCTCAAGCCTGGCTGGAGGGCCGGCTGTCTTCCAGGCTGAGCATCACAAGGCCACGAGAGAGGACGGCTGGGATTAGAAACCCTCTTTTCTCCGGCCTTCCTCGGCCGCCCCGAACAAAAGGGCTGCGTGTCCCGGTGCCGCCCGGGGCATCTTGCGGGACGCCCCCCGCTCCGGGAGGAACGAGCGGCCCGGGACGGGGCGGGAGAACAAAGGGTCCGGAGAGGGGCCGCGCCGGACACCGGGCTGTGCGGGAGGAGCCGGCCGCGGAGGGTTTTTCCCCTCAATTAAGCCAATTGAATGGCGCTGAATAGCCGGTGCGAGTGCGCGGTAATTCCCTGA
Organism: Corythornis vintsioides; assembly: GCA_025447755.1. Taxonomy (NCBI): domain Eukaryota; kingdom Metazoa; phylum Chordata; class Aves; order Coraciiformes; family Alcedinidae; genus Corythornis; species Corythornis vintsioides. The sequence continues at coordinate 22,597 of JAOEGS010011151.1, forward strand.
GCGCCGCGATTAACCCGGGCAGCCCCGGGCTCCGCGCTGCCCGCCGGGCCGGGGAAGGGGGCGGGGGGCGGCAGGGACGGGGCGGCTCCGCTCCCCTCCCCTCGGGGCTCGGCCCGACGGGCTCTTCCCCACGGACCCCCCCTCGCCCTTCGGGGAGAGAGCGGTGCCAGCTCCCTGCCCCTGCCCCGACCCCAGCCCCTCCGCCTGCCCCTGCCCCGACCCCAGCCCCGTCCCTGCCCCCCGGGGAGAGCCCAGATGCCCGCGGAGCCCCAAAGGTGACCACGGCGGGAGGGGGGGAAGGGGAGAGCAGGAGGAGGAGGGAGAGGGGGGAAACTCTGATTTTCTTAGGAAATCATTGCAAGACATCCGTTTTTAAGTCGCGACTCCCGTCTGCTTGCTCTGCAAGTGTAGTCGCGGGAGAGGTTATTCTGAGCTCTTAGTCCCGGGGGAATCGAGGATGGAAAGAGAAATTCGCTCTTCAAAACTTTCCAGGCATCTCCTTTTTTTTTTTTGTTCAGGGACAGAAGGGGAAAAAAAACTGGAAAAAAAAGGAAAAGAAAGCTCCTGGCAAAGCCCTTTTGGAGAGTCGGCTCCAAAGAGCCCCGGCCATGCCCCGAAGCGTGCTGGGGGGGGCAGGAGGCACCGCACTGGCTCTGCCAGGGGTGGGCAGGAGGCACTGGACTGATACTGCCAGGGGTGGGCAGGAGGACTCGACTGGCACTGCCAGGGGTGGGCAGGAGGCACCGCACTGGTGCTGCCCGGGGTGGGCAGGAGCCCCCCGTTCCCCGCAAAAACCCGCCTCCACACCCAAGCCGGGGTGGCTGCCGCAGATAGTTCCCTTCCTACTAAAATCCGGTGCATCTTCCTACGAGCAAGGGAGGGAAATATTTCTTCATCTCCTCGCTGTTTGCACAGAGTTTGGATGTTTCACCAGC
>JAOEGS010011151.1:23631-47155 GCA_025447755.1 Corythornis vintsioides
CATCTTCCTACGAGCAAGGGAGGGAAATATTTCTTCATCTCCTCGCTGTTTGCACAGAGTTTGGATGTTTCACCAGCTCGCCTTGCCCCAGTTTGTGCGATACATCTGTCATTTTCCAGGGTATTTTGGTGGCTTCATCGTAAAACCCGACTAGATACAAATGAATAAAATATATCAGGCTGTGGGAGGTTTGGGGTCTAATTCACAAAGGGAGTATTCACAATTCTTTACAGGTGCTTCTGTGTTCAGCAAGCTTTCAGCCATTGATTTACTGACCTAAAAAAAAAAAACCCCATCAAACTCCATTCCAACAAGTGAAAGAAGAAATTATGATCACAGGAACACAAAAAAAAAAGAAAAAAAAAAAAAAGAAAAAAAAAAGGAAAAGAGGGGAGGAAAAAAAAAAGAAAAGAAAAAAATCTTTTTGAAGTTTCAGCATCCTTCTAAGCTATTTTCCACTTGTCAGGCTCCATCCACATCTAAAACCCATCATCCCTGTGCAAACGGAGCCTCGGTTAAGTAGGAGGGAAAAAAAAAAAAAAAAGGTCAGTCCAACTCGCGTTGCAGATGAATATTTGCTGCAATTTACGGAATAATTCCAGTCTCAACTCTGCTGAAATTTACGGGTCCCCCTTCTCCCACCACCTCTGGGTGTAGATTTATTTACACAAAGTGTTCTACACAAATTACCAGCGGCAGGTCCCCTCGGAGGACAATATTGTGAATTTCTAGTGTATTTCTGAGAAGGAAATGACAAGTTCCATTACAAATATAAAGCGAAACCCTCACATTTCCAAACGGCTTGTCTTTAAAAGGCACAAAATCGCAGGCTTTGCGAGCATTTGATAGTTTGTGAAATTTTACGTCACCGGGTAACCTGGTCCGATTTCCAAGATCAATGGCACTTATTATCGTATAAATTAGTCGATTAATGGTTTAGTAAATTGTTAAGTAGATAAATAGTTTAAGCAGAGAAGCCAAAGGTTCCTCAAGGAAGATCTTAAGCTTCAGCTGCAGGCTCTACGAAAATTAAGAGACCAAAAAAAAAAAAAAAAAAATCGGAAGGCAATTATTTTGAAAACGAAATAAAAAGCAAAGCAAAGCAAAGCAAAAACCAGTCAAAGGCGGTTTATTCAAGAAGTCGGGGAGCAGTAAGACTTTCTCAGGCTGTGCTCCCATCCAGGACAGATGCCCCTGGTTCGCTTTACAGGTCCTTTGAATCTGAACATCTGCCCTGCACAGGGAGACAGCGGAAGGACAATTAAAATCTAATCCCTCCAAAAGGAGACGTTTTTGACCGGGCAGGACGCACGTTTGATGTGTGTTTTAAAGCTCAACCGTTACTCGCGAGAACACGGCACACACCTTTCATCAGCCGTCACCGCCGGGACTGCTGCAGCTTTTTGCACCGTTTCCAAATTATCCAGCCCTTAGCTAAACAAATAATAGCTGCCGAGTGTGTTCCCGAGGTGCGTTTGCCAGCAGGGACGCGCCTTTGCTCCCTGCCACCCTCAGCGCAATTCCTCCCGTTCCGCCGCTATCGCTCCTCCGTCCCGAGGCGCAGCGTCCCGCAGCCCGGCCGCCCCCGGAGCCCCGCTGCCGGAGGTCGCCCCGCGCAGCTCCCCGCGTCCCCCCGCCTTGCGGGCCCCGCTCCCGCAGCGAGCGGAACGGCCGCAGCACCGCGCACCCGCAGCGGCTCGCAAACCGCAGCGAAGTCAGCCTCTGTCTAGCGCCCTTTCCGAAAAAAAATATATAAATCAAAGAATAAAATGAAGGCAAATCGACGCGCTACGGGACGTGTGTGAACTTCGGAGATATATCTAAAAGAAGCAGGGTGCGGGGGACACGCTCTGGGAGGAGTGGAGAAGAGCAAACGGGGCTGAGGCAGCCAAAGGAGTCTCGTCCGGAGGGTGTAACGAGCCGGCCGATTTGGGGAGAGCGGGGTCTGGAGGAAACCCCACCCTCGCCTAGAATGGCCATAAAACCAAGATCTAAGAACTTCGTTTTTCCCGAGCGCTGCTCACGGAGCGGCGCTGGCAGAGGCAGCGGCGGCAGAGGCAGCGGCGGCAGCCGTTCTGGTGGCCGGAGGGGGGTGGGGGGAGGCCAGGGCACCGCTCGAATTCCGTTGCCTGCAAAATTGCGGTGCTGTGGTGGGGGGGAGGTTAAAGGAGGAAAGGCATCAGAAAGTTTGCAGCTCGACGCAGAGAGCCGGGGAGTTTCTGCAGACGCTGCCAGCCTGTGGCCGCTGCCTTTCTTCTCGCGGCTGAGCCCAGCGAGGGACGCAGGGGCTGCGACTCGGGGCACTGAGAGTTTAGAGGGGATGCTGAGAGTTTCCTGACGCTTCCCTGACTCGCTTCTGACGAACAAAACTCCAGCCGAAGTTGTCACGGTATGAGAAGAGTCGAGGCTGGTGCAGGCACCTGCTGCCTGCAGCCCCTGCCCGGGCACCCCCTGCCCTGCAGCCCCCACCCGCCTCCCGCTGCAGCTCCTGGGAAAGAGCCACCGACTTCTTCCCTCTGCCTTCCCTTCCAAAACTTTGAGGTGCAAGACCTTAGGACACGGGCAGAATAATTCACCCATCAGCAGCCTCCGAGTGTAGCTACTAAACAAAATTCACAGCTCTCTGAAGTGCTAACTTACAATCTCTGGTTTCCAGATTTTATTTCAGGCTACACTCCCCCTTCTCCCCCTCCTTAACCAGATGACCTTGCTTCAAAACATTTTATTTCCAGCTGAAGTGAAAAATGCTAACATATTAGCTTCTGTAATTGCAGTTTGACAGCACTTGATCTCAATAATTACGCTGCAGCTAAACTATTATTAACGGTTTAAGCTAAAGTAAACGGAAATCCCCCTTTGGAAGTGAACAGAAACAAACCATTTGAGTGGCTCTGGGGGAAGATGGGGGTCTCTTACCTGCGTTGTAGGCTGCCAGATCTGCCCCAGGTCCCGGGCTCTTCCTTTTCCTGGGTCTCCCCTTCTGGACAGTCCCCACGCCGTTGTAATAAGGCAGTCCCAAAGTGTTGGCAGAGCCCGCTCCCAAAGCCGGGCCCTTCCCAGCGGCTACATCCGAGTGATTGAAATGCACCTGGTACTCCCCCTGGATGAGAGTCTCGAAATGGAGGCGGCAATACACCAGATTGTCCTTCATGCCAAAGTGATCGCCGGTGGTCAGCATCTTGTTGCAAGTGGTGCAAGTGAAGCAGTTTAAGTGATATACCAAATCCCTGGCCCTCATGACCATCTCGGAGGCAGAAATCCCCAGGTGACATCTCGCACATCTCTGCACCGAAAACCTCCTGCAAAACAGAACGGCCAGAGGAGACGGTGAGAGGCGCATCCCCCCCACCCCCTTCGTCCGAGCCGCCCGGAGGGCGGCAGCGGGAGAGAGGCTGCGGAGCCCGGGCCGGCCGCCTCAGCCGGGGCGGCAGCGCAAAGCCGGGACGTTCACAGAGCGGCTTCGCCAACTTGGGAAGTTCTCCATCCTGCTCCCAACCTCGCAGCGCGACTCCCACCAGGAAAACGCACCGACCCCCGCCCCGCAAATCCCCCGCACCCCAGGGCCAGAGGATGCTCCGGGCCGGCGCACGGCTCGGGCCCGCGCAGGAGGCACCGCTTCGGGCACAGAGCGGCCCCGGTGCGGCTGGGCTGACAGCGGGCCCGGGGCTCAGCCCATCCCTTCCCCGCCAGGGGACACGGGTGGGGAAGGCGGGCGCTTCCCGAGGCCTAGGGGGCCGCTCCAGGCCGTGCCACGCGCGTTCAGGACAAGGAACAGGCTGAGCTCCCCTTGGCTAATCCCTTCCCAGCCCAGAACGGCGGGGCACGGCACACGCCTGAAGGCACTGGGCGCTCCCCGGGGCTGAGCTGTGCCCGGGCCGTGTCCCCCTCCCCGGGACACGGGGCCCAACCCCACCGTGGGTCTCCTTCTCCAGGGGGAGAATTCGAGGAGCCCCAGCCTGCTCCAGGGGGCCGCCTGCCCACGGATCCCCTCCGCAGTCTCTTCGGGACGCGGGGGGGGCCAGAAGCCGGTCCCCCTCCGTCCCAGGCTGGTGGCTGAGGACAGGCTGTACCTGTAGTAATCCTCCTTGCAGTAAATGCTGCCGTCCTTGCTGAAGCAGGTGAGCTCGGACTCCAGGTTGAGTTTACATTCACAGCACTTCAGGCAGCGCATGTGCCACTGTTTATCCACAGCCAGGAGGTAATAACGGTCGGAGATTTTCCCCCCGCAGCCGGCGCACAGGGCAGCCCTGTCACTGCTGATGGAAGGCATGGTCTGCTGGGGGAAAACAATTACAGACCGTTAGCGAGAGGGAGAAACTCTTGTGCACTGCTGGGCTCCCCCCTCCCCCTGCCCGGCCGGGGCCGGGACTCTCTCTGGCAGGGGCTTGGCAGGCGCAGAGCAGAGCAGAGGGGCTCCGGGCCCGGCCACCCCGGCTTGGGCCGGGAACGCGGCTCCCCAGGGTCCCGCGGCATCCCACCTCCCCGGGAGAAGGCGAGACGACCAGAAAAACACCCTGGATGTGAGGGAAGGCGGCAGGATGAGACTCGGGTTATTTTCCCGTCCCTTTTTGTTTGGTTGGGTTTGGTGGATTTTTTTCGGTTCAGAACGAGAAAAGATAAATAAACAGGCGCAATAACCACAGAGTAGGGCAAATCGCAGATACTTAATTTTAAAATTTATTATTATGGATATATGGAGAGTGTCTGCATAGCTAATGCTCTGTGAGTGCTTGTCTGCGGAGCGTGTCTCTGTGTGTATTTTGCTAGCTATAAAATTCCGAGTGAATTACGATCAAACCCCCCAGTAGTCACAGTGCTACAGACACAGCTCTCCCTGCAAGCTGGTTCCAAACAACTCGTATCCAAATCTGCCGTGGCCCAAAGCGCTAAAGCCATCAGTAAATAAAGCTGCGGAGGAGGCGAGCGCTGCTAAACCCACGGTGCAGAACGCTTTACCAGGAACACGAAATAGTGGGAAACGTGGAGGAAAGAAAGTGCGGAAAAAACAACAGAGCACTTTAGATTATGCTGGGATAAACTTGAAAGCAATAAAACTAAATGTAACCCCTATATAATTTAATAGTTTAGTGTCAAATCGCAACCCAATCGAAACCCCGCAAAAAAGAAAAAAAAAATAATAAATGCAGACGTATTCTGTCAACCTCTAGCGAAGAAGGGAGAGAGAAAGCGCTCGGAAGGTTTCAGCGTGCTCATCGATTTCGGCCGGCACCTTCCAGCAGCGGCAGGAGGAGGCTGGGAGCGGAGCGGGGCTCACAGCAGACCCCGCACCGCGCTGCCCTCCGCTCCAAACTTCCCCCCGCCCCCCGCACCGAGGCACGCTGCGGGCCCGGGGCCGTGCGGGGAACCCCAAACGCTTTTGTGCAGATGTAAGAAGCGCCGTTTGCGGCGGCTCGGGCGGGGCGGCGGCGGTTTGTTTACTGCTACCTCCTAGAGCCTCGAGTCCCCGCGCAAAGCAAAAAGCACAGACAGCTCCTGGAGAAGAGCCGCAAGAAGCGGAGCTCGTTTTCTGCAGGGGCTGCACCCATCACTTTCATCCAGCCCTTGCGATCACCCAACCCCATCGCCCCGAGCGCCGCTAACCCCGTCCCGCTATCACAGCTCCCCATCAATAACAGCTCCAGCTCGGTGTCCTGCCCACCCAAAGCACCCATAGCTTCTTTATTTTAACACGTTCACTGAGCTCTGATTAGGGATCCTTTTGTCACCAAAGTCGTTTCTTGTAAATCCACTCTAAATTAAATACGATTTTTTCCGCTTCGCTTTTCTGGTAACAAAAATATTCCGAGATGCAGAAATGGTATTTAAGGACACAGTATTCTATGCCGCTATTTGTTATATACACGTGTATGTATATGCATTATAGAGAGATAGAAAGGTATCATGCCACAATGTTTACTCCAGGAAAGATCATTTCATATGGTTTAATTGTACGGAGAAATAAGAACTTTTCCAAAGAAAACCAAACCCGTTTAGATTAGATATCACATTCCACTCTTATAGTATAAAGGCTGTTTTTCAGCCAATATTCAGGATTAAATACTCTCTTTGCCACCTTGAAATAAATTTCTACACAACATTAAGAGAAACAACACATACTGATGAAGTTTCAAAACCCGAGAACAAATAACTTTCTTGCGTATGCCCGTATCAGCTTACAAAATAACATTTAACGAAAATACGGGATCATTTCACTTCCGAATTACCATTTCTTAACAAAGAAAGTAGTACACAAAATGTTGATCCAAGTTAACACACTCTAGAAATCTCTTCCACTGTGCTAGCTTAACCCTGCTTAGAAAGAAGCGTCTTTTATTAGCTAAATGCAATCAAATACAAGCACTACGCACCAGCAGATGTGAGACAAAAAGTGGTAAAGTTACTAAAAATTGCATCCATCCGTCTCCCTGGAGCACGTCTGCTAGTCCTGCTTGCCACGTTCACAACCCAGCGTTCGAGCAGATTACAAGTATTTGAAAAAATAATAATTTAAAGGCACTCGTTGGGGTTTTTTTGTTGTTGTCGTTTAATCAACGTTATCATGTCTACCTCGGTGTAGACATCCTACCTGAAAAATAACGCAGAATTGGATTCTTTGCTGTTTGTGTTTCTATTCTGCAGACAAAAAATTCTCCGTGCCAAAATGTTATCTGTATAAAAGCATACTTTGCCTGCTCTTAAAAAACTTTGGAAGGCCGGACAGGCTGGGGGAAGGGAAGGAGTTCTTGGACGCTACCAAAAGGCTGGTCTAATCTTTCTGTTTTCTTTCAAGAGCAGTACCGTTCATTTTGCCCAAGCGTTACTATTACTATGCATATTATTAATAATTAACAGTTTCATGCCTTCCCCCACGGTTTTGCTTAATCTTTTGGGGTGACTTTATGCTTAATTTTCTTCTGATTTAGCATTTTACATACGTTTCCCCCCGATCTGTTATTTTAAGGGAAAAGCCGTATCTTTGAGGGGTTTATTATGTTTAGAGGGCTGAACGACTCTCCCATTCCTTCGGCTCCTACCGTTTCGGTCTCTCCCCTGTCTATAGCCGAGCTGATGGCCGGTGCTTCGCTTTTGGTCCTGCGATCCATCTCGTCGATGACCCCATGCATCTCCGAGCCGGACAGACTGTGGAAAAGCATCGCTGAGGAAGCGGAGGAGGAGGCCCCGAGTTGCTGCTGCTGCTGCTGACAGTTGTCGGGGTCCCTGCAGGAGCCCAGAACTTGCATTAACCGGAGCCCTCCCCCATGCATCTAGCACGGCCGCCCCGTCTCTCCTTGAGCTCCGGGCTTTTCACCTCGGCAGAGATCTCCGAAGCGCAGCTCAGGCACTGATCCGAGGTTTCGGGGGGACGGGGTGCAGAAAAGGCGGGCGAAGGGGACGAGGGAGAGGGGATAACTGGTGGTGTAAGCTTCGGGGCTTGGATCTAGTCTGTTGCGCGGCCCCGGCACATCCCTCTAGGAGGCTTCTTCAATGCAGGGCTCATTGCCCCAGGTGCAGTCCCAGGCTTTATGCAGCGGCCCAGCTGGCAGAAGGCTGGGCAGGTTTACGGTTGGGAGGGATTAATAAATAATAGAAATATAAAAAATTAAACCATCTTCGGTGCGAAATAAATAATAATAAAAAAATAACAATAACGACAAGCCCCCTACATCGTACTGTGCGAGATTGAGAGGAGAAAAGCGAGGGAGAGGGAGGCTGTAGCAAGCGGCGAGCAGGCTGGTGCTGCAGGGAGGATGGGGCGGATGCCCACCGTACGCACTCACAGTCCAGAGGGCTGGCAGCGGCGGCAGCTCAGGGGCAAAGTTTGCTCCTTCCCCCGCTCCTCCCCCAGCCCGCTGGAGCTCATTGGGAAAAGAAAAAGCCAAGGGGAAGGAGGAAGAGTTGGATGGGCACCAGATGGGACGGGCACTCGGCGGCGGCCCCCCTCTCTCCTTAAAGCGGCGCGGCCCGCGGGGCCCGGGGCGGCTGCTCGGGAGGCGGCCGCGCCGCGGGGAGGGAGGGAGGGAAGGGGAGGGGAGCGGAGCTGGGGCCGGAGCCGCCGCCCGGCGCGGTGCCTGCGAGCGGCGCGTCTGCAGCCCGGGCGCCGTGCGAGGCTCCGCGCCTTTTCTACAGCCCCTCTGACATCATGTCCTGCCCCGCCGCCATTGGCTGCCGCCGCGCCCGGGCCCGCCGGCATGTGCTCGGGGCTGGGAGGCGCGGAGCGGAGCCGCCGGACCTCCCTCGGCCCGGCCTCGGCACCGGGGAACCGCCGCGGCCCGGGAGCCCCGCGGCCAAGGGAGGGGCCCGAGTCGGCTGCGGCCGCCCGGCCCGGGACCCTCTCGCAAGCGGGCGGTTGGTGGCAGCCGGTCCGGCCTCGCAGCGACAAAGAGGCCGCCGCGAGAATGGCTCCAGCGCGGAAGGACCGGGTCAAAAGTTTGTTTACGCTCCACGAGATCACGATCCCCCAAATGCTTTCTCCTAACTGAATGCGCCCAACAGCGCTCAGCCCGGAACGTAGTCACTTGTGTCATTTCAGTTCGTGAAGCTTTCCGCTGGCCCAGGCGGCGACTGACTTCCAAGCAGGCTGTGAGCAAACCGGGCCAGCAACTTGAGGAGAAGCTTCAGGAAGTCTCCAGAAGAGACAAAAAGAGTACACAAGGGAAACGGTGCCTGATGTCTAAATATTTATCCAGAAGGTGGGTAGTAAGGAAGGCCTAATTAGTATAAGAGATGTCAAATATCACACTTCTAATTATATTAGGAAAGGTAGCGCAACAGAAAGTGAGTCTGAGCGCGCATCTGAGATCATGAGACTCGCTCCTCCAGCCCTGGCTGCAAATGATTCCAGCAGTTAGCGTATTACTGGGAGGTGTTGTTTTCTGACAGTGGTTTGCCTCTTCCAGGTGTGGTGCAGTTCAGACTAGCTGCTGAAACTGGAATGAGTGTTCAGTCAAACCGTGCTGGTTTCATGCGTTCCCTTCTTACAGTATTCCAGGCTTTCTGGCATCTTTCTGTTGGGGTTGCTCGGAGCAGTTAAATACATTTGCATGCCACGGAAGAGAACAAAGTGTCTCTTGTAGAAATGCATATGAAATAGCTGCGAGAACCCTCAAGAAACTGTACAGAGTGCAAGCAAATTTGGCATCTGTGGGAGCTATCCAAGCACCGTCCCAAAACCAGACCTTGGAAACAATGGGTGTTCGTGTTTTAATCCAGGCTAGACTTCTGCAGTAGGCTCAGCGGGGCTGGACAGTATTTGTTGGATAAAATGATCTTTCCCCTGCTCTGCTGAACTGCAGACCATTTCAGGTGCAGGCTGCAGTGGAGATGTGCCTCTGCCAGCAGAGATGGGCACCTGTGAGCCCCGGCGTGGAGCCCTGGAGCGTTACCGTCCCTTCTGCGCCTACCCAGCGCCGAGTGCTGCACCAGCCTGGGATGTTTTCATGGCAGTTTACTTCCCCATCAGGTCATTTGTTACGTGGGTTTTGCAGGTAAGAAAGGCCACAGATTTGTACACTTGGTCTGGCGCTGCTAATCATCACAAAGATTTTCTACGAGAACTAAGAGGAGCTGCCAAGGCAGTATTTTATGTAACGGTATTGCCCGAGCGGTTAGAACCACTAATACCAATAGCAGGCTAAAAAGGCATGGCACGACCTCCAGTTCACAGGCTATCTCTGATTATCTCCTTAATGGATATACAAACACAAGAAGACATCCAACCCTTGCTACCAAAACACGAGGAGAGTAACAGAATGTAAACACAAAGCTGCTAATGTACACACTGACACATGAATGACATTTACATTGTTCAGAATAAAATCCAGGATATCCTTGAATAATGAGCGACAGAAAAATTGCTATGGCAAAATAATCTTCAGAATCAAACGTGGACTCAATTGAAACGAGAAGGGGTTTTTTAATTAAAAAAAAATGGTGCGGCTAATAATAAAGTCTTTTAACCTGTATTTTGTTATAGGTGACAGGTGAACAAATCACAGGTCTTGAGTTTCTCTACCCTGCCTCTCTTGGTAACGTCATCTCCAGTACCATCTGCTACCTACCAGACAAACAGACCAACCACATAATGAGGTACCAGCTTCCACCCAGCTACCGTGACTAAATCAGAACAAAAGATTCAACGCCTCCTTCAACAAAGGAACACAAGTCTAAGCTGTCTTTGCTAATTGCTGGGTTTCAGGTTGTCTGTTACAGATTTTAAGTGAGCTACAAACTTCCTTCAAATACTTATAGCCGTTGGATAAAGGTACTAAGAATAAAAGATAAATGGAAGCAAAAGGTAAGATTGAAGAGAAGAAAGCTTAGAAAATACGTAACTACTTATGGTAATTTAAAGGCTATGCAATAATATAAACATGAAAGACCAGGGGGCAGAGTGATTGATATCTCATATGTTTTTGATGCCCCTACGGTTATTAGACTGCAATATATGGGAACATACAATAAACTATGAATTAAAATGTAATTGTAGCTTCAGGCATCTTCTTCATTGTCTGCTGTGGTGTTATGTCTTCATGCACCGTGATTGACAAGGTGTAATTAATCATCTTACTCAGTTGTAAATATGGGCACCCTTCACAGTAGGCATCAGGAAGTGTGTACCAGCAAAGGAAGCAAGAGTTGACGCTGAGATACCATTAAATCAAAATCAGAACGCTGCTCTGCTCAGAAATGTGTGTTTGGTGTGATGCTGTTATCATTTATTTCTAAAATACTGTACCAACAGATTTACTTGATTTGCAAGTTAACTACAACATTAACTGGTTTTATTTATTTTGTCTCTTCTTCATTTTTATAGGCAATGATGTTGCTCTCCTAAAACGTGAGACAGTTTGCTTCTTGTCAGCAAGTGGAGCTCAGCTCAGCTCTTCATCTCCCCGCCTTGCTGGAGACTGACTAGCAGCCTTCTGATGCACGGGCTCTATGGACTGACTTGGAACGAGCCAGGGAATCGATTGCTCCATTCAGAGATCACTTTTTGCACTTCTCAGAAGCCAAGTTAGACACTTTGGGTCATTTTAAAGTGAAAAAGAATAACGAAATAATATTATTAAGCAACACCGTTCGGTTTAAAAATGATATTTCTTGTCACAAATGCTGTCCCCTAACTGCAAATGAATGTGTTTTTAAAGAGTTTTTCAGCGTCCTAGGGAAAGATACATTTAATGTCTGTTTCTTTTTCTAAATGATTGCTATCCTTATCCAGTTAGTGCAAAATCAGGGTATGAGTCACAGGAAATTTAAGTGGTTTGTCTCAGGAAAATTTGGTGGTGTGCATTTTTTTGACGCATATAGAGCTGCTGAATGAATAATTGGCAACCTATTTAATGTCCTCTGCTTTAAAGCTGTCTAGTGCATCGGCTGTTTAAAAAATGTCTTTCTAAGTTGTTAAATATGTAACAAAAAGGGGTTGCTTTCACCATTCTGACACGAACAAAGCCATGCAGTGAGCTGCCCGAGGTACTTCCAGCATGGTACTAATTACAAACACAATCATAAAGGGAAATTTGCAAAGTTCTCCAATTGCATGTCTGATGAATGATTTATAGAAGCATGCAGTATAAATATCAGCCCAGGAATCAGCTATTAACTATTGCCCAAGCCCAGCATTTTGGGGAGGGCATGGAAGCTGTCGAGCTCCCATCTCACCGTTTCCCCCTGGTTGAGCGGGGTCTCTGGCTGTCTCAGCAGCAAACCAAGCAGGACTGTACTTTCAAGAAGATGATCGACTAAGAATGTATTTTATTTTGATTTGAAAAACTGTCAATCATAGACCAAAAAAGACCAAATAATATTATTCCATAATACTAACTAATTGTATTTGTCTGGTAAACCAGGAATACACAGGGAAGATAAATAACGCGGTTTAAAAGGAAAATACCCCGAATGTTTTGCCCAGATGTTGTGCTGCAGCCACCACTGGTACGAGCAGCAGGATGAAACTCCAGGCTGCATCTCTGGATGCGAGGGAGAAGGAAGATGCCCATGGTCTTACATATTTCGGTTTATATAGCCACAGCTATTTAAACAATTCCAAAACTGCCTCTACGGGTGTCAAAGAGGGAGGGAAATCTTGAACCACATGATCTTCTCTCCAGAGTCCTGTTAAATCCACTGAACTTAAAACAGAACAAGAAGTGTGAAATATGGGTTTGAACATGTTATGTCAGAAATGTAAAGGTTGGAAGCCTTTTTAGTAACCGATATTAATATTGTATTAAATGTTATGAAGAGGTAGGTGTTGGAGAGGAGGGCTGGGCTCGTGTGCAATTTTGTCAAGGTTTTTATCTGTGATTATGATTCCAGATGTATCTGTTCCCTGAGGAGAAAAATGAAGTAAAGTTGGCATGTGACATGTGTTTTAAGGTGTTTGGCACAATTTCCCAAAGTGATGACAAAATGTTCATTTTTATTACAGCGTGTTGGTAAAGAAAATATGATTCTGAAGGTCAGTAGCTGTATATTTAAGGTAGCTTTGGAGTTTTATTTGTGGGAATATAGATTTTTTTGGAGGTGTGTTTAGATTTGATTGCCTGGCTTGAGCGTCTACCACAGCAAATAATTTGAACAGAGTAATTTTTATAAACTATGAAGTGGTAATTACTAGAAACTCAGTGTGTTTCATGCACAGAATATGGCTCAGACTGCAGAAATGTCTCTTTTTGCATCTAGCAGTGTAGCTGCTTTTTAATAATTTTTAAAATCTATTTACTACATACAAATATTTTCTTTCTAGGGTCAGGGCTCAACTAAGTGTGGTAAGACTCTTTGTAGGACCACTTTTGTAGTGTAAACAGTCAGATTTAGTTATTTATTTGTTTTTCACAGAGTGGGGGAAGTATTTTTTTTAAATTAAAACTATTTTGCCTAGATGCACATTAAGAGTTTAGATAAGAAAGCTCTCTGTGTCTCCCCAGCTCCCCTCCAAAGCCCCGTGTGTGTAACAGTATCAGCAATTGCAGGCTGACAGCAGGGCACCCAGGGCTGCATTACCAGGCAAACACTCACTCATAAACATTTTACTAGTTCAATATCAGCCAATCCCCGAGGTTTGGGAGGCTGCCCTGATTGGGTACCGTGGGTTTGGTAAACATGGCTACATAACAAAAATCAGGTTTGTAAAGAACGAGTCCAATACTGTCACCTCCTTTGATTAATCAGGAGCTAAGAATATGATCAATTCCATATTTATAAGAAAACTTCCACAGCTCTGTATCCATCTGCACACGTTCAGTGATGTGCTCAGTACATTCCTTTCTGCTCCACAGCCACATTTCTTTGTGAATTTAACCACATCAGAAAGCGCTTCGGATTTCTAACACAAATATTAGATGCATTTAATGTAAGGAAGCTTCCTTTATTGGAGGTGATTGGGAACATTTTGTATTTTATAGGTATATTTAAGGGGTTAGCAGTAGGGGGGAATCGTCTGCGCAAAATCTGTCTGCAGCTGAAGTGTTCAGATGCAGAAGTGTTGCTGAAATGCCTAATACGTTCACATTCTTTTGTTAAGTAGTTTGCAGGACTATCCTCTTAGCTACCAGATACCTTTGATTTGATTATTTTTAAGTAAAATAGCATTTCTCCTTGTTTCTTACTTGTTATTTTCAGGAGTGTATGCCAGGTTGGGGGTTTTTTTTGTGTGTGTGTGTTCAATTAGATTTTGATTCTCAAGGGCTTTACTTTTTATCTACAATTTTGTTGCTCTTTTCGGTAATCTTCTGCAACTTTATTTTATCTTCAGTGCATATATGGGAAGCAAACAGCCCCTCATTTCCTAGTGAAGTATTGATAAAGATTTACAAGTTTTCACAGTTTAATTTTCCACAGGGTAATTTTTCTCCAATATCACACAGCTCCAATTAAAGAAAAGAATGCCAAAGGTTAAGGTATTTTATAATACAATTTAGAAATTCATTTTTGAAGTCTTTGTGTTTATATTTTAAATTTAGAATCCTATTTATGCTTCAGTATAAGAAAAAGAATATGTAGAGTTTGAAAATTAGAGGTCTGGTATTTTCCAGATACTGAAATGTGTTTCCCTAATGAGGACAGAAGACTGGCTCAGTAGGCTTATTTCAAAGCAATCCTTTTAGATATTCATAAATTAAAATGGCAGTTTTCAATGAGATACTTATTACTATTTTATTTGATATTTGCAAGATACCTGACCATTTAATATTTATCCTTTATTTCTCTGAGCTGATCTAATTGCACCTCTCTATTTTGCATTTATTTCTCTTTGCAAACACTACATTATTCACTCTCTCCTGTGCTTATTAAACAGTGCCACCTGCACCAAATGAAACAAAGCTTCTCCATCAATCTATCCCAGCTAAAGAACCCTGACTATATATTATAATTAATTGAAGCTCAATTGAACACTTGAGTCTGAACTAGATACAGTAACCTGAAAAAACATTTAAAAAATTAGGATGTACTTTAAAGAAATCTTTTAAATGAAAATGTTCACTCCAAACTGAGAACCTAACCTTGTACCGAGCACTCTTCATCATCTCCGCACAGTACCTCAAGTAGCAATTAGCAGGTCCTTTAATTAATTAACCATTCCCCGTACATCACAGGGATTTTTGTGGCACTAACGTCATCCTTCATAAGTGAATACCAAAGGCAGTCAATATTTTGTCACCAGAAAGCCTTGTCTGGACTCCCCGGCTGCCCACCGCGCGGTCGCCGCGGCGTGGTGAGCGCTGAGAGCAGGTATGGCAGCTGGGCACTGGGCACACAGGCAGCTGGAACTGCTGCCACCGCAGGAGCAGATGCGGGAGCCTCCTGTGTGCGGGTCTGCCGCGCAGACAGCGGCTCTGGTGGCTTCAGAAGGCAACGGTGGGACGCTATGGATGCAGTGCAGAGTGCGTTTCCAAGTTGCCAGCAGTGCAGCCCTGCCCAGGGCGCTGCTGTCTCCAGCACTGCCCGCTCCCGGCCAAGCACGGATTAATTAAGTGGCAGGTCAGACACAAGGAGGTGAAAGGGCATTCCCGACCAATCCGACACATTTCGCACATTTTATACTTCCCAAACTTTTTCCCTAGGAATGGCTGATTATTGTCCAAGCAATTCTCATTTGGAAGAACACTAGGTAATTTCAAGGGAATTAAGATGTGAAAATAAGTCAGAAAATACGTATTTTGGTGTTCAGGTTCTGAGAGATGCAGTATGTAAATTTGTTTATATAAATATGTATAAGATGTATGACTGTATGAGGCTATGTGTGTGTGTGAGTGAACATATGTGTGTGTATCCATCTATCTATTTGTAGATTCAGACACAGACATATGTTATCGTTTCTTAGAGGCAAATACTTCTTTGTGTTTAGTAGTTTTATTTAATGTGTAGAAAGTTTATCTTAAGAGATTTCTGTGTTCGGGAAAGATCCTGTGAATTTACGTCATGTACAGCATAATGAAATCAAATAAAGTATGCCTCATACAATGTTGCAGGAATTCTGTGTTATCACTCTCTTTCAAGGTGGCAATATTTTGAATTATGGAACAAACTTTCTAGATAATTTTTAAATAATAAATAATACATATAATGGACTTATAGAAAGAGCATAGAAACCTCAGGAAACAAGAAGTATTATTCAAATTATTTTGGACTTTTGCCACATGATATTATAATTTTAAAAACCACCATTTAATTGGAACAGTAATATTTATCCAATTACCAAAAGACAGTAACTGCACCTCAGTAACATTTTCTATTTTGTAAGAGCAACAGCATTGCTATTTTCACTTCATGGATTCTCCTGCATCACTTTTATTGCAACTTCAGTTAAAAAATTTTTGGCATGAGCAAAATGTGAGGTAAAATGTAAAGGTCAACGGATAAGCTATGATTCTATCTCTGTTTTTGCTGTGTAAATCTGCTCTTATCAATAATTCACTATTCATGTTCTACAAAGACTGTACAGTTTTTAATTAGCACTGCAATTTTACAGAGACCATTTTAAAAAGGGAATACTAATCTCTGCACTTGCAGTCCTTATGTCATGATTTTTTTCCAATAGATCTGGCAAACGAATACTCTATTTTGATACATCCATCTCAAACAAAGGTGGACTCTGATGCAATTTTTCACTGTTCATTTCCCTGAATCTTTTGGGATATAAAGAATGGTGAACAAATACTTAACAGTCTGATCAATAACCATTGACCGTTGTGAGCCCCTCGCACCCTAACAAGCACAGCTTGATCATGTATATTTGATCATGGTAAAATTTCAAAGCACCTTGATGCAGCAGAGCAAGTCTTTCTATGGTATCTTTCTGTTGTTTCATAAAGTACATATTTCCCATGATTTAGCTTTACCATTAGTGGAAACTTACTGCACGTAGATTTGATGAAAGTCAAGCTCATGCATTTCAGCCTCATCCATCCACAGCATTTCACAGCAATGGCAAATGTAAACCCCTGCCCAACGTTTTAGGATAGGAAACTCTGGATGTGCCTATGGATTCAATGCACCCCAGAGTGCAAATCTAAAAAGCCCTATCGTTATAAATCTTGCATTCCTGTTAAGTGTTGGCATGCACATTACACCGAGGTGTGTTAAGTTTATTTCGGTGGAAAAATTGCAGTAAAAACCTTTCCCTTGATATCCTTTAAAAATATATGTTCACATATGTATAAAATGAAAAAATATGCAAGTTCACATCTGTGTTAGCCCTCAGCATTATTAATATCATGTAAAGAGATAAAGATCTAAGCAAAAAAAAATATATATTTACAGGGTAAAACGTCTTGGCAGAACTTTATTATTGTTTGTAATTCCACATCCAATGTTTTTCATACAGGAATTTCAGATTATCATTAAAATATAACATTGATGCTACATTTGTATAGCTGCCTTTTCTGCTTATAATCAAAATGTTTATTCTAACTTTCTGGGCTTATTATTTTGGACAGATATCAGTTTAATTAGCTTAAGCTGTCATAGTCTAATAAATACAGACGGGTTGCCTGGTTCGGGAGGAGGAAGGTGGCTGCAGATTTCAGAAGCAGACAGCTAATGCTTTCTACATTATCATGTAAACAGCGAAAGGACAAAAATAATTACCTGATAAACTTTCCATTTCTGACTCTCCCCTATATGCTTCCTGACCAATTTTTCTATAGAAAATCCATTCAAATTAGGCAAGTCCTCTAAATATCTGCAGCATCTGCTGGTTCAGACACCTTCCTTTATGCAGAGTACCATTTTCATATGATAATACATGTAATATGATATAGAATGACAGAATGCATGACAGTTGCCCATAATACATAGAAAGTCACTCAAAGGACAGAAGCGACATTTGGATAATTAGCATCCATTGGGCAGTCAATCATGCGAATAGAAAAAACTGAACAAAACCCACAATGGAGTTAGAAAACAAAAGGGACCCTAGCCAGTCTCAGGATTAACTGCTCTAAAGCGATCTAAATGCTTTTGTATCTAAAGAACTGAGGCTCCCAGGGCTGCCCTGTTCCCCTCTAGATACCCAGGGAACTAATTGTGGCGATCAAAGTTAAAGCATTCTCTCTTCTTTATAGACTGCTAAATACACAGAAAAATTATTTCCCCATTCGTGTTCATTAAACTATTTTAAAGTTAAAAAACTGATGCCATGTTCTTTTGCCAAGTGGAATGAGCTGGAGTATTGAGATTGTCCTGCTTTTATGGGAACACAACAGCCCGTTTAATTTAAAGTCTGCCTTTGTTTGATTAATATTATTTTGCTGTTGTCCAGTATGCTATCTTTCTTTTTGGATAACGAAGGCAATTGTCATTAAAAACTCTTGTGTGAGAAAAACCTGAAACCAGCTAGGAATAATAATGATAATAACAAAGCCCATTAACAAAATTAATCAGGATAGGTCTCACAATTTCTTAGTAACTGCCACTTTATAAAATAAATAACATATTTTTTCACTCATTAGAACCGGCTCAGAATATTTCCTTTCCTCAGATTAGTTGGAAGATGAGGGCAGCCTCCTTTAAAGCTCCATCTAACAGAAGAGAGAGAGAAAGAGAAGAGATACAGAGAGAGCCCCAGGATGTGGAAAGTCATGAAAATACCTACCCTGGAGACAGTATTCCCATAGGATCCTTTTCATACAAATTCCAACTTGCCTAATGCTCTTAATGAATGAAATAAAGCGAGAATTCAGAAAGGCCCATGCTGATGGCTCCTGCTGGAAAGTGTGTGGTTTAAGGCATAGCTGCAGCAGTTCTGGGAGTGCATCGGCTCCGGTCCCCATCAGCCAAGCAGACAGGAATCACTGGGGCGAAATCTTCCCCCTCACACATTTGCAATTGACTTGAAATAACATCACGACACCTTTGGATAATTGACGCCTTCTTACCTTTCGTTGTCCTTTGCAATTAATATTTGTAGATCTAGAGGCTTCTCCCAGCCACAGATAACAGGAAGGTGGAAGGGGTGGGGAGAGAGAGGGAGTGCGTGTGTGTGTGTGTGTGTGTGTGTGTGTGCGTGAGTGTGTGTGAGAGACGGAGAGAGAGGAGAGGAGAGAAGCAGACAGAGCCTTTGGTTTTGTGTCTCTCTTTGGGGAATGGTGTGTTGGTGTATTTGTGTGGATGTGTATTTGGGGCTTTGCAACCCTCTGGAGTTCTAAAGGCAAGATAAAAAGTGAGGAGTGTGACGAGCTGGATCTCCCCTGCCAGTCGTTACAGAGTTTCAGCAGCAGTGACCTTCAACCCTTTTGCTGGGAGTCAGCCTCGGCTGCAGCCCCTTGCCCAGCTGCCGTGCCAGCGCCACCACGCAGAGAAGGGCCAGCAGAGAGAGATGGAGATCACAAGGGCCTTTCGCCCAGTCAGATGGGCCTCTGGTGACAAATCAATCACGGCCTGCTCAAACCAATGATGCTGCCAGTCTCCAGCTCGCCAACCCCTCCACAGCCTCCCCCAGCTCCTCTGGCTCTCCTGCATGACACTCAGCTGATGACTGGGGCTCCAGTCAGAGCAGGGCTGCTTTTTACAGGTTGATTTGGTCATTAGCATCACTTCTTCTCTGTCTCCCTCTTGCTCTGTCTTTACCTACCACCTATTTATTTATTACATATTGAAATCTAGTATTAGAAGAAGAGGGTTTATGGCACACAGAGACTTGTGAGTGAGTTTATATACTGCCTTGTTAGAAGTACCCAGATTTATTTATTTCATTGTATACACTTAGGAAGAGCTACCTGGTTTAATGTAATTAATTGGTCTGATCAATATCATCAGGGACAAAGGAAGTAGGCCTTAGAAGATCCTCAATCCACCTCATCCTTCCCTTTATTTATTTTACATTAGCAACACTGGAATACTGGCTGCAGTAATTCTCTTCCACTACACACATAGGACTGTATTTTTTTTTAATATTTTTTTTTTACATGTGTTAAAATATTATTTCTAAGACCATTGCAAAGCATGAAGCAGATCATTGGATCATTAGAACAGATTTGCATTGCCACTGAAATTCTTGTATTTCAGAGAGTGTACAATGATAAAGTCCTAACTAACATAGAAAAACAAACAAAAAATAAATACTTCTTTCAATAATGTCTTTTATCTGAATATCTAAAAAAATGTTTTAAGACAGTTGAAGAGGAAGCAGTAATAGAGGATGAGAGCTTAAAAGTTCAGGAAGAACAAAGTACTCTTGCAGGTTTTGTGATTTTCAGGAACTGCTTTCTCTGTTGCCTCCTCTCTTTTCTCCTTCACACCCCCCCAGCACCCCACCCCCATCATTGCTAATACAAAATGGGAAAAAAAGTCAAAATGAGGTCTTAACAGAGCATATGTTCCTCTCTCTAAGTCTCTCTAACCTTCGTCCTGGAATAAAATAATCCTACAGACAAAAAGAATGAATGCTGCACATTAAGAAAAAGGGACAAGTCCACCCTCTCATCTTTAGGCTCAGCCTCTTAGTTCAGAGCAGTCTGCTCTGTGGAGCCAAGGCTGTCAGTGTACCTTTTCACTGACTCATTTCCATCTGGGCCACCTGAGAGAACTGGCCAGTCTGACAGTGTGGTGGGAAGGAATGGTGATGGAGATGTGCAAAACAGAGCCGAGCTGTTCCAGGCTCTGTAAAGGGAGCCTGGGTAAGATGCAGCAGCATCAAAAATACAGCACAATACAGTAGAAGATGTCTCCCCTATCTCCTCTCTAAAGCGACTGCACTCGGCGAAGCTGAAGTGCATTGCAGATAGCAGTGTGGGGTGTTCAACAGCCTGTAGCTGGAGAGTGCTTCCGTTTTTATCTTCAAAGCTGTCCTGTCAAATACAAGGTCTTTTAAACATCAGAAGGATAAAGTTTCTGATTCTGAAGGGTTCGTTTTCCTCTTGGTTTTCCTCAATCAGGAGTTAAGCCCATACGACCCCCACAGTAAGCTGGCTCCAGGATTGCTGCCCTGCTACTTGCCCCATGATTTGGGATGCTTGTATAGAGCAATCTTGATTTGCTCACTGTTTGTTGAGTTCAGTTTTCCCCATGCTGGTTCTTTCTTCCATCTCACATGTCTCGAGGCTTGTGCTGTGTGGCAGTGAATTGCATCTTAGGAACTTAAAAGAAAATTGTGGCTGGGACTTGGAGAATATTCATCTGTTGCAGAAAATGCTGAAGTCTGAACATGTGAGAATTGAGCTAATGAGTTTTTTCCTCGTTTCAGTCCCTCAGTCTCTTTTTTAGCCATACCTTAATTGTAGTGCTTCCTGACAAAATAATCCTAGCTCCTAAAAATATTTAAATGTGCACCTTCATTTCATTGCTTGTACTTCCTTACACCAACATAATACCTGAAATTAAGATGATTTACAAAATAATGCGGCTTTCTGTCATCTCACGACAATAAATAAGTACTGCACCTAAATCTATTTGATTTCTAAAATGAAAATTCATTACATTTCTGGAAACTCAAACTATCGGCTTTATGCATTATAATTAGATTGTCTGTTTTTTCATTTATTACTAATACAATCCTCTTAACTATGATTTATTTGTTAAACAAAGTGCCATAATCCATCACTTATTCATCTTAATTTCAGCAAAATTAAAGTAGTCGCTGTTATATTACACCTAATTGCACTTGCAATGAAAAGAACGGAGATGTTAATCAAAATAAATTGAAGATAAACAATAAAATCATTAAATCTTTGCTGCAGTAAGTGTAACTAATCAGTTTTGACTTGAAGCGACCGAACACAAATAATGAATCTGTCAGTGAAGAGGCGCTCATTAAATACAGCCCAGACCGCTGGGGTCCCGCGGCAGCCGGCACCGCGGCTCCCAGGGCAGCTCCGTGCCTGCCCGCTGCCAGCGTGCCAGGGGATGGGCACCAGCACAGGGCAGCTGCACCCACACTCTGCGGCGTGCTTGCGTGGAGCTGCCAGTGCCACAGGTATGCAGCAGCTCCCGTGGACTCCGTGCTAGGAACGCTTTCGTTCAGCGAGCAGGTCGGAGATGAGGAAAGTGGGGGAAAGGGAGATAAACCCCAGAAAACCAGAGGAATGAAGGGCTTGGGTTTCAAAGTTATCAGAAGTATTAGTTTCATAGCAGATCAATGAAGTTGGAATTGTGCTAAATAATACATATTAAATAATACGTGTTAAATCATATGTTTTGCACTAGTGCAAGGCATGATTATAGTCCTCGGCTACACCCACGGAGTAGGGACAATGCTCGGATTAGGAACACAAGTGTTCATACAAACACTGTCTTCCCCCATTTACCACTTCCAGATTCTTACGAGGGATAAATGGGAAGCCCAGCTATTTCTAAAGATGACGTTCTGCTAGCGAGGGGTCCTGTGCCCGAGCAGCCTGGGGAGCAGAGTAGGGGCAACCGACCCCTGCTACTCCAGATTTTAAACTGCTTTCTAATTCTTTCCACTTCCCCAGTGGAGTATTTGTGTGTAATCATCGGTGAGCAGGAATTTATATGGCAAACAGCAATTTTTCTTAAAATAGTTACCTTTTTGTCTGATAGGAGACAGCAGCTAAGTGCAGGTGTAAAACACAAGTGGTGAACCCAATTCTGTGGCCCTTGGTAGGTTTAGTTAGAATGAACTCTGTCATTATTTTCCTGAACAGCAGTAACAGTTTCTCAACTGAAGAGACTCTTTGTATCTTTATGTTTCCCCTCTGTGTTATAACCATCATTCTGCTTATTTACAAATCTTCCCATCCTTTGTCTCGGCTATTTACTAAACAATCTAATTCAGTCTAAAATGTTGATCAGCACAAAGGATGTCTGCTCTTGGAACCATAACAACCAATGTTATTCCATTTTACAATGCTAATGCTTTCTAGTCTATTTCAGACAGTAGCCAGTCCAAATGCTACAGTGATAGATTAGCAGTTAATATGCTCTAGCTCAAGCTTATCAGAGAATTACTCATATTTTTTAGTTTACTTTTTATTATCTACGGATAAGAAATGGGCGAGATAACACAGTGCCCTCTGAGCAAGAGGCTAATTTCAGCTCAGTGTTCTTCCTTTTTTTTTTTTTTTTTTCTCTGTGTATAATTCATACTTGGGTCATACCAAAAGAAAATGATCATGGGACAACAAGGTTTCACAGACTGAAATGAGAGCTGGATGACTGCTAAGACAGATTTTTTTTCCCCTCTGCTTTTCTCATGATTTTATTGCTGTTAATAATTAACTTTAAAAAATATTATTATTACTAAAAAATCTAGTTGATGGACCTTATATTTAGTTTCTGCTCTGTATCTTTCCAGCATTTATAATGCTTAACCTGGGACTCGACATTTCTCAAGGCACTCATTTAGAATGATTTATATGGGCTGTGTTAGTTCAATGGCAGGTGGGTAATTCTAGAAATTAAATATTGTCTGGTTTTTGCTCATATAAGTACTTAACAGATGTAGTAAATATTACTATTCCTAATTTATAGAAAAGGTAATAAAAACACAGACTGAAAAGTGGCTAGCAGGATAAGAACCAGGTAATAATAAAAAATTAACAAAAGGATGTACCTGATCCTTCCTTGACTGACTTCAGTCAAAATCTACCTTGAATGAGAGCGATAGAGGGCTGCGGAGCTGTGGAGTGGCCTGTGCAAAGTGAATCTGAGAATCTTATTCCAGTTGCTTTCAGCAGGGCTCTCAAAAAATTCCCCAATACAAGTGGCACTAATTGGACCCCATGTTGGGAGACTTCGCAGAGGAGCTAGCGATTGAATGGGGCTTGGCAAGTGAACTCCCTCTCCTGCCTCCAGCTGCCTCCTGGGGGTCACGGTGAAGCGCACCGGGGGGCACTGGCGAGGAGGCTGCTTTGGCTGTACTCCTGCTTTTCCCTTTCTGCAGCTACAATTCAATATCCATCACTTGCTGCTTGCACCATATTTCAACTACACTTGGGGGTTTGGTTGTTTTGGGGTTTTTTGGGTTGGGTTTTTTTTTTGTGTTCTTTCTTTTTCTTTCTTTCTTTCTTTCTTTCTTTCTTTCTTTCTTTCTTTCTTTCTTTCTTTCTTTCTTTCTTTC